>KN726164.1:14525-30883 GCA_000816745.1 Ancylostoma duodenale
GGGGGGGAACCCAACACCAACGTAGCCGGCGCGGCTAGCCTAGCCTAACCTAGGGTTTGCGCCGCAGACGTCTCCTAAATATAGTCTGTAGTCAGAAATTCTTTGTAACAGTACTCAGAAATTACGAAAACGTTCGCTCCAACTTTGATTTTGGTCGTTTTCGATTGCTTTTTCATCAGTGCATGGCCACACTGATGCCACTGATCACAGTAGTGAAAATTTGCCATTGTTAAGATGTGCTGACCGCAAGGTCACGCTAATGATAGTACTTAGTATGTAGATACCCCTGACGGTTATTGCTTTGAAGTATGTACCTGAGTTACAGATATGAGCATCTGGGGTAGCTCCGCCTACATCTTTCGCATGAAAGGATATGGATGCTCAGATCTAGGATCGTCTTGCTCTACTGTCGTCAGTGGCTGTAGTCCGACTCAGGGAACCCTTCGAGGTGTGAACTGACGAGGACATTCTCAGCATCATTTGTTACTGTACTTTTAGTCAGGGAACCCTTTGAGGCGTGACCTGACGAAGACATCAAATGTGTACTACAAACTCATTGGTCCTCACCAAGACGAGGTATTTCGGCTAGTTTAAGGTGCAGCTCTTAAGCCATAAGAACAAGGACAATTCCGGTAGTAGGACCGGTTGTACGGCACTGAATGGAAACACAGCAAAACAGCGCTCATAGACGTCGGAGGCTGGAGGGGAAGTAAAAAAGTAAACATGCATCGAATTTATGCGGATAAAAGAAAGAGGAAAGTATTAGGATATGTCACCCATTTGTAGTACTCCGACATGGATGTACAGCTGAAGACGTAAAACAAATGAGAAGAGTTAAACGCATGAAAGAATTACCACTGTTGGTGATGAACAATGTATAGTAACTGTAAGAGGTCTAGCTGCTTCAGCCTTTCTTTGAACCCTTTCCCACTATACTTCGGATCGAATGACGTATTCGAGTAAAATATTCGAATAAACATTCGAATAATTCAAAATTCGACTATTCGATGAAGGCCATTTTCGAATTTATTCGAAATCCGACTATTCAAGAAAAGTCCATTTTCGAACTCATTCGAAATTCGACTATTCGAAAAAAGTCCATTTTCGAATTCATTCGAAACTCGAGAAGTCGTTGAAGGTGCGTTCCCAAATTTATTTGATATTCGAATGTTCGAGGTGAGTGCACTTTCGAATTCATTCGAAACTCGATTCGATTTCGTCTCGAATAACCGGACAGTTTCGAATATTCAAGGAAACTAGGCGTCTATGAAGTTCTTTTTTCCTAGTCTCCAGACTTTGCGTAATAATATCGAGTAGATCGCAATGATCGTATGATCAGTATAGTTTCCGATATTTTCAGGCTGTATTTTTTCTGAATACTCAGAGTAAACATTGAGTAAAAATCTTTATAACTTTTCAACAACCTATCAATCAGCGATTCGGTCTTTAACCTCCGTTCATGTCACTGTTGAGACGAAACAGACATATCTTAAAGAACATCTTTTTGCCCTATTTTTCTACGTTTGCATTCAACTGCATGTAAGATAGTAATGCAATCATAATGATCCAACACTCGTATTTTCCTACCCTCACCACCAACCACTATCCGAGTATCTCCCTAGATTTCTCGTTTTTACGATTTTTTCACGATTAGAAGCTTTGCTGTGAGAGGAACAAAAACAACAACGACACTTAATTAGGATCTGTTATCATATTATATTCTACCTAGAATAAGTAGACCACTGAAGTAGTCTTTTAGGAAGGTAATGGTTGAAGTCAGTCGTCCTACTTGCTAATCGTCTATGGCAGTAAATTAAAGAAATGTTTACAGTGGTAAATTAAAATTCTCAACTCTTTGCAGCATATACCGGTTCCAATGTATTCAAATAGCTCAAATAAGCGAATTGAATGAATTCAAAATTCGATTATTCAAAAAAATTAAAAACCGAATAAATTCGAAATTCAATTATTCAAAGAAAAAAATTCTGATATCCCGAAGTATATTTTCCATGTTGATTATGTGAAGTTTCTGCGCTTGCCAGAGTCTCCGAAGTTATCCTGTAGCAATGTTGTGGTATTAGGTTGTCGGAAAAGTTTCCCGCCACTTTCTTTCCGGTCTTGCCAAAATTTTCGAGGCTGCTCTAGAGTTTTCTATCCAAGACACATACAAGAATCGGTCAATAGTCTACCTATTCCAAATTTCTCTTCACAATCCGTCACGATTATGGCCGAGAAAAGCCGTCGTTGATTCCAAGCATTTTTGGCTGCTCTCACTTTGCTAATTGATTAAACACAGCAAAACCAGCGGGACGTGAAACGACATATGCCCTACGACAGGCCTTCGTTTGCTCTTACTACACTGTAAAGGTTTGGTCCCGGAAAATCAAATGGGCTGTTTCGATTTAAGATAAATCAGGATCTGGTCGATCGGCCAAAGCTCCCTGAACCTCATTGAAGAGAACCAACAAAGTTGCTTATGTGGGAGAGTAGAGGAACTTCATCGCCATCACATATAATAGCTGTTCATCTGGATCGCCTCGAACAGGCGCGGAAATACGACGCATGGATTCACCCTGACCTGAGCCCTCACCAGCTTCCAAGGCGGAAAATGCTTTTTCAGTCTTTCTGACTTTTGAGCAGACATTCGCATGGCTTAGCGTCTTTGTATTGGTAACGAGAAGTAGGTCCCTTCAGTAAATTGCAGAAGAAATTGTGGATGGCTCGGACACTGATAACCTTGGCTTCCACAGCCAAAATGAGAACTAGATCCTCAGAAAGCAATGCTCAGAGTTAAGTGGAATTACAACGGGCCTACCAACTAGCAGCTGCTGTTAACCTCGCCGCTACCGCCGGAGTTCCTGTCAGTAATAATGGCACACATATGGCGCAATCTCTCTAGTTATGTTTTAATATGAAAAAACGGATTCAAAAAGGTAGCTCAAAGATGGCGCGAAACTTTTCCGACAACCTGATAGAATTTGAAGCCAATCGGTTTCGAGTTGAACTAAGTAACTCACATTAACTAACTCACATTAACGAATTTACATACTTGACATATGCTTTGAACACAGTGAGACACTGCAATCTTGCCCTTTTTGTTTCTAGTGCATTACAATTCACAATAACTTGTGATTCGATTCCAATGAATTAAAATGAAGTTAGCAGTCAAACCATTGCACTGAAGTAAGAGCACACCTGCCCCCTGAACTCGAGATTGAAAAGGAAAAAAACACAAGCACAAAAACGTTAAAAAAATTAACAAAAGAAAGGAACAAACACCGCTCGAGTGCGGAGATATCCTATAGGTACATGTTGAAGTTTTTTAATAGGGAACTGGTCCTGCGGACAGTGTCATGTAGAGAATGCTTTCTAAAAGTGGATCAACACTCGAAGCAAGCATTTTTTACATTAGGCTTGCGAGAAAGTAATGTCCAAAAATTTTCAAACCCCCCTATATTTGAAAAATCAATCGACACGGTGGTCTTGTCTGAATATTGTTATAGAACGCTCTCAAGCTATCATATCAAGGATTCATAGCATAAATAGCAAGCCCACCGCTCCAATTATGCCTCAAATCGGAAAGGACTGCCTTCGCTCGATCTACTTCTATGAGAGGCTTAGCGGCACTTCTACAGCAGCGACGGCTGCTAACATCAACGCTGCTTTCAGAGAGACCCTCGTCAACGAACGCACGGTATTACGCTGGTTCATTTATTCCACGGAGGAAAAACGGACTTTGGAGATCGACCTCGTCCCGGCCGACCACAGTCACTCAATAACTCAGCTCTGCTCACGACTATCAAGGATTTTTTGGAAGGGATCGTGCGCGATCTGGCGAGCAAGCTGAATGGATCCATCAGACTTTAGAAAACCACCTCCATGGGCTTGGCAACCGAAAGTTTTAGGAAGATGGATTCCTCACCAACTGACCTACCGAGCCAGGATGAGCCGTCTTACTATCTGTCAGTCTCTCATTCTCAGCCCACACCGCAACGAGTTCCTGGAAGATCTGGTTGCAGGAGATGAGAGTTGAATCTTCTACGACTCTAACGCGCCGTGTGGCTCCCGCGAGAAGAAGAGCCGCCAACACAGCCCAAACCCGTTCTCCATCCCAAGAAGGGTCCTTCTTTGCTGCTTCTGGGATGTCAAAGGAGTGCCGTGGGACGAGCTACTCCAGGACGGTCACCGCTACCACATACACCAATCCGCTTCAGGAACTGGGCAGTGCCGTCCGAGAAAAGCGGCACAGAAGGGCTTCGGTACATCTCCTCCGTGACAACGCTCAGCCTCACATTGCCATCGAGGCGGAGTCCAAACTAGCCGACCTGGGCTGGGACACCATACCTCACCCACCCTACTCTCCGGACCTAGCCACCATCTGACTACTATTTGTACCTCCCTCTTGAGGCTTTACTTTCAAAGAAATTCTTTGTTAGGTTGATGATATCAAAGCAGGGGTTGCTGAGTTCTTCGACATTCTTGATTCACTGGGTCTCTCCGTTGGTGATCTTATTTTTATTTCGGCTAGCTTGTACAGCAAAATCTCGGATGTCAACGATAAGCAAATGAGAGCAAATGAAGTAAGTCAAGAATAACATATTAAAAAGAGATTCAGAGCCAGAAGCATATTCAAAGGCGAAAATTTTGAACATTCTCTGTTCGCCAACCTAATATATTACTTGAATAAGTCTAGCGTAGCAGAGATTCGCTGATTTTAGCGGTTCTTAGTTGACTTGACAAGAAAGTAAATTATCCTAGTCACGAAAATTTTGAAAGTGCACTTCTTATTTGTGACCCTGATAATTGTGCAGCAGAAGCGCTGCTCGAACGGTATAACACTTTTATTACAATGCCCTCCCCTCATTTAGTTTATTTATTTTTTTTTCGCTCAGTTGTTGATATCCTCTCCCAAATATTATTAGGAGAAAAGCTTCTGCTGCCTTTGAAGAAATGACGGCAGCAACTGGAAGGGGTATGGCCTTAGGCTTTGTGCTCGATTATTACGCTGCTGTGGTTGTGTTCCTGCACCTCATTTGTCAGAGGAGGTAAGTTGTGTGCCGTGTAGTTGGTTGCTAGTTGAGCGTTGAGTACAACAGTGAGTAGAACACAAAGAATCGTCACCAACTTACGGAGATATTGCTCTCCAGCACAAAGATTTCTATTTGAGTGCTAGGATCTTAGGGATTGATTCATACACGACACTTCTTTTGTTTCATCCAAGTATTTCAATCTGAGCTTCACAGGGTTAGGAAAAACATTTGCAGCTCAAAAACAGATTAAGTGCCCGTGATTCCATGAAAGCCTAAGCATCTCGTTTGTTTCGGGAGTATCGGCTTCGAGCATTTGCCTCCGTATGGAGGTGTTTCTTAATTGTGCTCTTTGGTGCATTTTCCATAACAATTTTGGCCACTTTTTCTATCTGAGCATCTCAAATCCATTTGTTGAAAAGAATTCTGGTGTAGTGTGCGATCGAGAAAATTCACTGCACTAGCTATGAATTTTGCGATAGCCATGAGTTTGCTGATGAAAGAGGTAGAAGAAAACTGCAGGAGGCAGGAAAAAGCCGCGGGGACACGTGGTGAAAAGAAAAGAAAGAAGCTGCTTTATGTCTAAAAGGAAATTCAGAAATCGTGTCCACATCAACTAGTTGACCTAACCCTCAAAACTTCCAATAATAAACATTGAACAAAAGCTACTGTAAATCTATTTCATTGGAAATGCCCACAGCTTCAAGCAGAAAAACAAATAGAGCTTTCGTGGTGCTAATTAGTGGTTGCCAATGCCGTTGTTTTTGTGTACACTTACCGCTTAGGTTCGCAACGGGCGAATTTTCATTGGACTCTCTGTTAGAGATTTAGCCTACCTCTCGGGAACATTCAGTCGTCCGTAACGAGCTGGCTTTTCTGCTTGTCAACTGCATTCGAAGTTTTTAAAAGGGAACATCCTGAGTTTTGAAAGCTCCGCCGAAGTTCTCAATCAGCACTTATGCACTCACTCAAACTTCACAGAACTTTCATAAATGTTCCCGCAAAAGAGATTTCACACCATTATAGACAGTGCAGCTGTGATGAGCCCAAGAAACTCCTTATTGACTAGCTTACCTTCGAACAAAATTCAGCTCCTTTTGTTGCACAATCTGTTGAAAACATATCCAGCGGGAGAAGTTTTGCATCCATCGTCTTTATGAGACGTCCCATGAAATATACATACACATGTAGACTACTCAAATAAGTTTTCATAGCGAAAATGTAAAAGGAGCCGAAGCTATTATGTGAAGCCAAGTGCTTTTTCAGCGAAGCTATGGTCATGAAAGAAACGAAGGCTCCTCATATTTCAGTCATTTGCTACAACCTCGGCTGTGATGAATTTTCCCCGTAACGTGAGGTGACAGCACTGTTCCCCTAAGGAGTGCACTCAGCTCGTTTTTTTTTTCACTTTGTTCTCTTGATGAAGGTTCCGTGGAGGTTTCCGATGCATATAAATTTGACCGATAGACAGAAAGGTAGGAACAACAAAGAAAAATGTGTAGTATTTAATCACTCATCTACGGGATCGTGCACCAAAATGAGCTGTTATGCGAGTTCAAAATTTCAGAATGAGATTCAGTGCAGAACAGCATTTCAGCGATGCTTATCCAATATTTGACTGAGTTATCATGGACTTTTCCAGAAATTCGTTGCCCATTTCCGTGCAGAGGTGAAAGTCGCGACATTAATTGTTACATGTGAATCGTTCCATTCGCGAAACTCTTTCTCGACTGGGATATCTTTTTAACTCTACCGTTTCCTCACTTTTTGTTGAGTTTGTTGAAGAGCTGTGCAGAGAAATAAATTGTTGCCTCTTCTTGTTTCTTTTTTTTCTATCAATCACTTTGCTACACAATTATCCGTTTTTTTTCTGAAGAAACTCGGCAAAGGCACTAATTCTTTCGAGTATGTTGTTATCGAAAAACCAGTGCAGAACTTATCCAACCAAGACTCGGAAAATAGCGTTTCCTTTGGCAGAGGCTGAAGCCCACTGCCAGCTTTAGGTTAACTAAATTTTCGTTTTCTTCTTCAGTTGCAGGGAGCACTTCCTCGTCAAAATCCGATGACCGACCTCTTTCTGAATTGTTATCCTAGCTGTCATTGCCAGTATCTATGTGGAAGTTCACTAGTGAAAACACGGCCAGGATTGCTCACTGATCGCTTCCTTTTTCCATTCCTCGAAACAATAGAGTATATTGTAGTGACTGTGAACGTGATTATCCACGTGCCTTTTCATAGAGAGTGAAAAGAAGAACAAAGCGCTTATTTGCGTCAGCCAAAAATGTGCAGAAAAAATTCCGGATAATGACATATGTGCTAACATAATAGTTCTGAGAAATGTACAATTGAATGTCACGTATTGTTTCGTAACTTTTCACCTGCTTGTTATAACTACGCGTACGTGTCGATTCTAGCGAGAATTTGAGAACAAACTTTGTAGCGACTCAAAAACGACATCTCCAGCACTCCCGCTTCTTCAGCTTTAGAGGTTGCTCTTCTACAGCATGTTTGATTAGAAACTTGATCTATCTAAACAAAGGAAGCGTGTCACTAACAGAAAATGGAAGCCACACTTCATCAGAAAGAATCATTTTGTCGTACATATATGACTAACTATGCTATTCACGAACGGTTTGTGAATTACGAAACGGGTGGTCCTCTAGTGAGGTCACTCGAGGTGTAGGGAAGAATCGCTGCGTATGTTTTCCCCGGGAAAATTTAATTTTGGTGAACGCATTCCGAAAAAAAAAAACTTTCAAATGATATACGCGAGATTTACATCTGAGCTGAGACCTCCGTTGAGACCTCCCCCCCCCCCCCTATCCGTGCCCTTAATCCACACCAATCCACCATCTAAGGGCTCGAATCTAGGGTTTGTCACTCTATTCTGTGGACAAAAATGTCGCTTGCTATTTCTCTTGCTTTTTTTCCACAGCATTTGGTAGAGCTTCGTTCAAAAGCTGCAAAATTGGCGCACAAATTAGGTTCCCTCAAGTGAGGCAGCTTTTCACAGATGTTCAATTTAGAGCATCTCTGCCTAATCTAATACTTTCTAATGTTGGTATAACGAGGTGACCGTCAGCACTGGGTACTTTTCCATTCCGCCCGCCCAGTGGACACGAAAAACCGAAGATGTACAAACGTCAACCTAAGCGAAATTTTAGAAATGTTGAAGACGCGAAGGAAGACTTCTCGTCGAAAGCTTGAGCATTTGTCAAGTGTTCCTCTCTTCACCAATTCTTCCTTCTTCCTCCTTTTTTCCGTTTCACGTGTGATGAGATTGGAGATTTTATTTCCGCACATCCCCTTAGCAGAGATCGGCTACGGGAAGTTAAACCCTCATCGACGGCAGACGTTGGCGCAACTTGTGTTTGACTCATCCGAAGCCATCCTCAACTACTTCTTAGTCTTTGTTCCGAGTAGTATTTAAAAAGCATCCCGCATAGTGTCGTGGAATGCGTGCCATTTTTAGCGGCCCATAGGGACTTGACGATTCTCAGCGACATTGGATGTTATGGATGCGGGGAGTAGTCTCAGCGAAAATGCATCATGCCGAAAACAAAGCTCTAGTGTCGCTCACTACACCTCGCCAACGTTTATTATCAAGTATTTGCTCAACAATGGACAATAGTCGGCATGTAGCGTTGTACTTGTTACGGAAGTATTCATCATGTTTATTCACGAAGAGGTGCACACGAGTATGTTGTAATTTTATTCGACTCGCTCACCCCGTCTATTTCTCGTGATTGATTGCTGCTCCTTGTGAGCTCCTGAGTAATACGTAGGTAATTGATTGTTTCTGTCGTAAACACGTAAAACGATCTAACATGCTCCCGCTTAATTTCCGCCTAAACTTGCTCTCTGCTGCTTTAATGGCACAACGGATTCTTATCTCAGACTTGCCGCCCTGGAGCGATTGGAAATTTCTGCAGAATGTGGCTTTTCTTAACCAATGGATTGTGGTAATGAGTTGTCTGACGACTCTTTCCTTGCATAATACTTCGATTCTGTTTCTTATGTACAGGCCACAACAGCTGGAGACCCACCCTTCCTTCCCCCCCCCCCTCCCCCCCCCCCCCCCCCAAGGACCCTTCCTTGTTTGTTGGATAGAGTTACCTAGGCTTCTACCAAATGTATAGCTGCTTCTGTCATTGCGGTCGTAGCGATACTGGTTTTGGCTCATATCTGTGGTGCTTCGCCACTGTTGTCGGCAGACTGTCGAGCGCACTGCTTCATGTGAGCGGCCGATTCAACGATGCGCCAGTTGACATGAAGCAAAGTGGACAGAGAGCACCCGTGCAGGACTTTTATCACCCATTTTTTCTTAGTGAACCTCACCTCAAAAGTAAGTATACCCGATGATAGTGTTCTGAAGTCTCATATAGATAATTTATCTAATTTCTTTAGGTTCTTATTTCTTGTGATACTGTAGTGGTATAATCCACATCTACCTTTTAGCAGTTCAGCACTTGACCATAAAATCGCTAGTGTTCGTGAAGAAGGACACCAAAATAGGTTGACTCAGCTGAGTGACTCTGTCCGAAACCACAGGCACACGCTCTATTCACTATGTCGTGTATGAAGCAAACAAAAAATGGATTTACCCCATTTTCCATCTTCCCATAACGAAGACCCTGAGATTATGGCTTCGTCATTCCTGAGTAATAAACGTGTATGTTTTGCTGAAAGTGATTCTCAATCCACATATTAGTTAGTTAAGGTAGCAGAGAGGCGATATAATATGGGATACCTGAAAATTGGCGCTTCTGCTGGCAACTCCGTTTCTATACCAGGCCATATACTAAACCAAGTAATCAGTAATAAAATGATTGAAGTTGTGGAAAGGTAAAGTCCATTGCACGAGTGCAGAATTCAGTTATTTTGTCGAAAATTGTTGAAGAATACTAGAGAGTTTCACAGATTCCGTTGGTGGGCGGCTGGCGGTGATACTTCAAGGAGAGAACTTTTGAATTCAATCATCGAATATGTCCAAGTTCGCCACTGGAAGTGGATTATCTTATCCTAAGAGGTTGCTAGGGAACGTAAATGTGACTTAATCTTGCATGAACTTTCTTTTACTCTCTAAATCTCCTAGATTTCTCCCATATATCTCAGCAATGACGCTTATTATGTCATTCGAATTTTGTCTCTGCAGATTCATTTGTTACTAAGTGTATTCTACAGACGATGCTATTTATATGAATCGCTAAACATCTAGTGCACGTTATATCATCCGTTTTTTAAATATTGTACCTTACCACCTCTCTCAAATTTTAAGATGTAGGAGGTTAAAACTCGGAAGCAAAAGGTTTCGAAGGCAGCGCTCGCGGAAGTGTCTATTCTCTCCTGAGAATTTGGGCCTGAATGATGGTCCCAATAAAAGTACCGCTATCAGCGTTATCCAGATGTGAGAAAATGGGCTCTATTTTAGCCATTGAACTGAGTGAATTGAAGCGTGAAACGAATAAGCGGTTTTTGCTTGAAGTCACCTCTTTTCTTATGATAAAACTTGCTGTCATTCACACATCTTTCCATTTTCCATCCACACAACCCAGCCGCCTCCTCCTAACTGACCGTACCGCGACCACCCGAAATCGCCCTCTTGACACTTTTGACGGATTTATTCATTGCATTCGTGCAACACAGTCGCAAACATACGTAGTACTAGTGCTAAGTTCTGAATTCCAAAATTTCTGTGGTTCCCATCTTCAAATGAAGCACTCATGGAAATCTTCGTGTCGGAGATTTCGCGATATTCCACTATTTTAACCGTTTGAAGACCGTGCGGCTCATCGAGGAGTCGCCTCTTTTTTCGCATGGTTCACTGTGAGAAGCCACTAAGCCTTGGTGGTTTCAGCGATTTTCTTAGATCTTAACGCCGTCATACCCCTAAGTAATATGGTTATAAAAAATCTGTATTAGAATTTTTGTGAAAGCTTCAGAGCAGAGAAGGGAGCCAGGATTTGAGAAAGTGTACTACAAATGGCGCGGTCGTCGATGGGTTAACGGACATTAAACTCATATCTACCATAAAGATGAACTAAACGTGAGAGAAATTCGCGGGAACGGGGTGCTGTTTCCTATGCGCATAAATGAGCGCTCATCGACTTGTAGGTCCAGCACTAGAGCTTTGAGAGAATCGAATAAAACTCGAATATTTACTTGAATGTCCAAATAGTAGGAAACTCGGGATTTCGAAAATTCGAAAAGTATTTTCGAATGTAAAACTCAGTCCCGCACGCGTATGTTAGGTGCGGATGTGCAAGTGACCGACCGTATGTAAGCTGGCACAGGTATCAAAAAGACCACATTGGTGCCAACGTCCACGGCAGTGCCTCCACAGGTAATTGGCAATTGTTTAGAGTTCTACTCATTGTTATGATTCTGTAGCGACCGATTACACAATAAACGTCTTACTTCAGGAGTGAAGATTTTCGTGAATGTTGTCTTTAAGCGGAAGGCCAGGGCATTAGCCAACGTCTTCTTCTTGTACCGAAATTTCCAAATCCTCTGATGATTCGCACCAGTACACCCTGTCTCCCTTTCAAATAACGGTCAATACATGCTCCACTAGGAGCAGAGCAACTTGCGTTCTCTTGACACCTTTGGTCTTGATGCCCATCGAATGTGAGGAGAGGAGCTGTTGCGGCCGAGCCAGCGATGGGCTGCCCACTACCTAGTATTCAAATGGACGATCATAAAAAATTCATTTGAACGTCGGAGCCGACTTCACCGAGCGACGACGGGCGTTTTGTCGTCATTCACATGGGATGTAGTGACAGCTAACAATAGGATTTATATGCAGGGAGCCTCTAAGGTAGTGAAGTCATCGTTCTGTCGTAAGAAGCCGAAACCATACTGCAAAACATTGGGGGTCTGCTGGATTTCCGCCAAAAATGAATAGAAAGGGTGAGCTCATCGCTCGCACCATGGGCTAGTCCTGCCTCGTTGCGGATTTTTATTAACAGCCGGGTTGTTTTGACCCTCTATAAAAGGTCGTCAGGGGTACAGTTTCCACAATGATGGTTCATTTTTCAATGATGTTATCGGAGGCTGAGTGAGCATTCGGCAGCTTGTGCTTCATTATTGTTCTGTTTACACTTCTTTATTCTCGTACATCCTTTCCGAGATGCTGTGGTGGATTCACCCCTGATGAGAAAACCCCGAGGCTACGTAAGTTTGACATTTAGACTTTTGACAAAATGTATAAAGGTGATCTCCTTGATCATCGAAATGTGAATGCGTGAAAAACACACTCACTATATTTAAAAAAGTTGAATAAAACTAAAAATAAAATATTAAAAGTCAGCTGTTAGACGTCCGTATGCCTTTTTCCCCTTACTGATGAGTGCAGAAAAGGCATATTCCAGTGTTTAGAATCCGTATAAGGGTAATGCACGAAATGGATCTGAACATGTGTAATCAAATGAAAAATTTCGTAGATCTGAAAATACTGTAGTGATACCAAAACTTTTCCTACTTTCGCATACTAAATGGTTTCTATATGAGAAAAATGTCTGAGAGGATAGGTCAAATTGCACTTCGGATTTCTTCAGGCTCTGAAGGCAATATCACCGAGGCGTAAGTCACGATGAAAAATGAAATGTGTAAATGCCAACCTTGCGAAGAACAGCCTAAACAAGACTGTGCTCGTTTGCTGGACCATTTCTCCACACTTGCGCCATGTCTTTCCTTCTGGTGAACACTTTTCGATAACTCTGGGCCAAACGTATTCTGCAGTTACAAACACAACGTGAGAACTTGTGGCACAGTGGGACAAATTTATGTGAAAATTTCCTGTGTGGGTTTTTGGTTCCGCCAAAAGCACTGATTCAGCCCGCTAGTTCGCAACTATGAAGCAAAAGGGACTGTTTTTGGCTACGTTTCTCTGCAGAAGAGCATCGTTTCATGTCCTTGATTCCGTGTAGAAGGTGAGCTGAGCCCTTCATTTCGGAAGTAACCATTGAACCGTACTCGAGTCTCTTTACGGAATCACATGAGCACCATACAGTATTCTAAGTGTTATTCACAAATATTATCCATACACTGATTGTTGTCCTGTTTCATAGGGGGAAGGTTTATTTCCAAAGCAAATTAAATGTGAAAACTGCCTATAGCGCGCGCCTTGGGCAGCCGCATTTTTTCTCTCCCCTATTTCTTGCTATCTGATTTCATGAAAAGACGCATGTATAAAAAAGCTGCCCTTTCACATTCTGATTAACTTGGGCATTGAGGTTCTTGTTAAAGATATTCTGGATTTCACAGGCAAAAATAGCGACCCGCATTTCTCAAAAATGTGCCCTGAGGAGGGCTGCTCCCGAGTGAAGTGCTATAAAAGTTTCTTTAACTACTTCTTATCTCAACTCAGCAAAGAAAAAAGCGCAACAAAACATACCTTCTTAATAATTAGATGGACTGAAGTCTTTCAACAATCACGAGAGCCATGAAAGTGCGAGGATATATTGAAGACATATGTGCAAAGAGCAACCATTCATATTCATTGGTACTGCATGCATTCGTGTTAATTCATGACAACTAATTCCGTCAATAAAATGAAGTTAGCGCTAGTCTTCGGAAAAGTAGATGACGATGCTCCCACACGTCATAGACATGGCAATAATCTGGGAGAATGGTTCATCCTTTTCGACGGCCAGGTCACAGTTGTAGTGGATGTACTACGACGACTGGATTCTCGAAGATTTTCCACAGCTCTGATGAATATGCAGCAGAAACGTAGCCCGAACAGGGTAATACGCCGAGTACAAACTTAGCCGCATCTCCTCCCAGTTGTGCCATCCTTCCCTCATTTGCTGCTCAAGCCTTCCTCCTCCTAGCACCAACTGAGGATTACCCGCAACTGAAAACTAGATCATTGAATGATTATGTACGTACTCCACGCGATCATGTCTGAAATGTAATGAAGCTTTGAACGATACTACTTTTTATATTTACATATCTTTGTGGTAACGAATTTCAGATGAGCTGGACGATATTTCTATTTATTCTTTTCTCGTCGTTGATAGTATTCGCTCTTCTTGGCAACTTGCTGGTCTGTGCCGCTATAATGTGGGATCGAACGCTTCGTCGCCAACCTGAGAATTTGTTTCTTTTTTCACTGGCTGTCTCAGATCTTTTTGTTTCTACGCTAGTGAGTTCAATGTTTTAACAAGTTGGAATTTGCCGTATCATTCCTTTAAAGCTTCAGGCAGCTGACGCTACTATCACTTAGATAGTATTATACAATCCTTCTCGAGAAGATAATCGGATTCTGTTACCGCGGAGTCGTGGCGGGACCTAAACGTGGGATGCGTGGAGAGCATGCTCTAGGTGGGAGGGTCGAGCAGGTCCCGCAGCGATCCTACGGCTACGACTCAATGAAAGCGCAATCTGTCTATCTTTTCGGCAAGGGTTGCACATAGCTAGTATGCGTGTGTACATTCAGCTGTGTTTCGGAGACTGCAGGTCTCCATGCTGGAGTAATTTCACCTCTATTTTGAGGGTGCTCCACGAGGATCGCATTACATTCTCCATCATCAATTATTTAAATTATTTATTTTTGTGGCCACAAACAGTATCCTCTTTGATACTCACGAATTCTCTTCGTCGTTTTTTACAGCCTCATTTGGCGAGAAAATGGGGAAAATGACAAACAACACATTCAGTATATCTTCACCATCGTCATCATTAGTTTGTTGAGTGGATTTTTCGGAAATCGCTCACTTCTACAACAGTAATTCCACGGTATTCGCAGAAGACAGAACGAAGTGCAAGTTACTGAACTGGGTTAATTTATCGCCCTTCGAACCAGTGGTTTGTGACATGCAATGACCACAAACGCACTTATTCTAAGAAATATGCATCAGATCAGCCAACGTAATGTGCTCAGTCAGCTCTCCAAAATCGCTTATGGAACACGAGCCTTCATTTCTGAGTGAATGGTTTACAATAATTTGAGACATAAATAACCGACTTTTTCCGGCTTATTTTACGCTTTTGGAAACATCTACTTTGTTTAGTTTTCATCTAGAAAAACACTCCAGGACTCGTTTAATGAGAAAAAACTTGCAAATAATTATTTTCATACTCGCTAAAGTATGCACCATAACATAGAGGAAGTATGGATTGCAAAGTTGTCACTTCGCGATCAGGGATGAGCCGTTTGGAGGACGACTGTTGAAAGTGGATTCTGATGAGTTAGGCCTAACTCTTTTTGACCAGTTATCCGAGCTCACACCACCATAATTTACCTTGGAGTTCACCGATTGTTCCTTTGCCGAAAAGGGAGCTGAGATAACGAAATGACAACTTTGCGGCTCTACTTTCCCCGCCCCGATGTTGTGAAACATCGTATAACGGAAATGAATATAATTATGTATACTTCTTTTCATCAAGTGAATCCCAGAGACCACTCTGAAAGAAAGAAGCAAACAAAGCCCTAATGTAATGGCGAAAAATGAGCAGGAAAAGAACAATGACGCCCTCGTTGTATTTTTCTTTTTGATTTCCGACCAAATTTCCTTAACTGTTAAAATATTCACTCCAAATAGGATGATTCATGCATAGGTATGAATGCATCATTAATGGGAGGATCACCGATACCTCACACAAATCTACAAAATAGATAAACGTGCTAGATGAGCTCAACTTGCTGGACCTGTTCATGACCCGCTTGAAGTTATTACTCACTAGTGTTCTGACACTAGTCAAATCATTTGATTCGAACACTTTGCCTGACACCTTTTCATTTTACTTCTTTACTTTCTACGTGTTAATATGCCATGGTCAGTGACACTGTAGCAGTCTACGCTCATAAGACTGCCTCCTTGAGTTTGAAACCCTCACAAACTGATCATTCTTAGTGCAGATCTTCCGCATTATCAGTTTTCACACATATTCCGCGCAAAGTTCCGATGTTAACGGAACACGCGCCACTTCAAACTCGCAAGCCGATGGCCGAAAGCACGCCTCTGCTGATTGACTCGCGTGGATTGCAGCATTTCCTCGCTGAAACGCGAATGTCTGACTAAGTTGGTCATTTACGTAGGGCGAAGAGTGCTCCGTCGACACCGCGTGATAGTCTTACTAGCTGCGATGGCGGGGTCCAGCATCGCTTCGTCGCAGATGTCCCTTCAGAGCGTCGCGTTTCTACCACTAACCACTGAATTATACCAAATCGTCGTGGAGATGATGCCACTAAATAGTATTACAAGACAGGGCTGGTTTCCTCTGGAAGTCGCAGAAAATAAATTCATGGAAACCTATGTATGTGAATATCAGATCAATAGCATGGTCTGTTACGTACGTATTTACGTGCAATAAGTTTGCAACTTT
>KN726164.1:30983-70803 GCA_000816745.1 Ancylostoma duodenale
GGGCGGGTCATATTATTGACGAATACCAAGTGTCCCCCCCCCCCTACTCAATTTTACTCCGGTTAAGGCGTTCAAGGAAAACCACGAGAATTGGTTGACCCCTTCATTGAGGTCCCCACTCCGTTCAGCCAAGGTCCCTGATGAGTTTGTTCGCTTTAGGTTGAGTTGACATCCAAATACTGGTAGCTCCAGTGTTGTCATTACTGCGTTCGGTTTCCGGGACAAATTTCTTGGTAAGGGACCGTTTCACCTTAGGAGGAGAACAACCTGATTCTCCCTAATATGCTGCCATCATCTCGGGCATCCAGGCATGCACTGGAATATCCACCCTTCGAGTTTTTTTTTCTGCTTTGAGCATCTTCCAGCGTAAATAAATGAATAGGCAAATTAAAAATAAATAAAAAATGACGGGAGAAACTGGTTGCTGCCCTGACTTTAGTGAGAATTTCACGGCCTGAAAGTACACGAATTGAGTTACTTTCAGTCTTGTTTGAGCCATATTACCGCGTCATAGGTCACAACGTCATTTGCATTTATTTAAATGTCACCGATTATGTTGTCTACTGTTTTGAAATTGCAGAGAAGAATGAAAAATCTTTGGAAGGTTTTGAGCGTCATACTCAATTGATGCCATTTTTATTGTGATAGGAGCCCGGTATACCACCACAAGTGCACGTGAAAAATGAATTCAGGAGTGGTCATGTGTTCTCGAAACCTACATGGAAGCAAGAAAAATAAACAAAAATGTTTAAGTGCTCATGGAATCGGTCAACATTCGTGTGTTGGAGTGATGCTATATCTTAAACTGGCACGACCTTGGCTCCCTCTTGGTTGTTCTTTTCATTGAAAAGTTCAGTTTCGAACAATAGAAAAGTGCGGTACTCTCAAAAGGGAAAGGTTGACTGGAAATGTCTTGTTCATGATAATTTCAAGTTCTACTCAGCAGTAATTTTGAGGCACCGTTTTTGTTGCAACGAGATGCTGGGGCTAATTGAAACCTGCTCATGCTTGCGTTTAATATTAGCTCGGCGAAATATGAATCCGCGCAATTTTCTTTCCTTCTGAATGGGTAATTTAACCGGTCGTTCACATTCCCTTACCTGGATTCGGGAACGCCTCATGTATGTGTTGCACTGCACTGAATTGGCACGATAAGGCTATCACATGATTCTAGCCATGAAGTTTTTCTAGGCGTAGGGAATGTTCAAAAACTGCGTCGAAGTCAGAATGGGCTAGTCGTATTTCCACTCACTGACGGAATTTTCGAGAGGATGGCATTTATGATCTCTATCGCTTTTAAATTGTTTCGAAACGAAGAATAACAAATGAATCAAAGTTCAAAATCAATTTTGGTTTACACAAGTGAGCGCACGCATACGTAGTAGTGTAGTAGTAGGAGTAGTAGAACGTAGTAAACGTTGCCAACGTAGTAGCAAAAGAGACGAGATCTAATTGGAGTTGAGAAGGTCAAGCATTCACATATTCCAGAATTTAAGAACGCAGCCGTAAAATTGAATATGATGCGATGATGCTTACGGTGAACATCGATGGAAATGCGTTACCGTAATGGGTGACCATAGGGATTTCTTTATTTTTTATTAGTTTTCTTTTAAATTATCTAGGATGGAAAGCAGTCAAGAAAACCCTGATTTGCCATAACGGTGACAACTCCACGATGACGGGGCTGCGCTTCCCAAGACCGCGGAATACGCACTTCCATTGACGCTTACCGTACTATATGTACTTCCTCGTTTGAACTGCCTAATCCTCATACGCATCTAATAATGTAGTAATGTATGAGAGATGGTCGAAAAGAGTTTTTCTTTCATATTTATACACACGTATACATAAACATGCCTATAAAACATATATTTAAAAAATTTTAGGTTATGGTCTTTGCGGCAACGAATGACTTGCTGGGTCATTGGCCATTTGGCGGTGCATATTGCCAGTTCTGGATCAGCTGTGACATCACATGTAGCACCGCTTCCATTATTAATCTTGCCGCTATTTCACTGGATAGATACTGGCATATCAGCAAGCCAATGATGTACATGCGGTGAGTCAATTGTTCTGGACATGTACCTGGATAAGAAACGTAAACGGCTGACTTCTCATAAAAGAAAAAATCCGCATAACTCTCAAGAAGAATTCCCGTTTGATTATAAGTTGTTGTTGTTGTCGTCAACAGAATGAGTATCATGTCCATTCTCGAAAGCCATCAACAAACAAATAGGAAGCTAACACGGATCTGACGAGGTGTATTTTGCAACAGCGTGGTTAACTCCCATTAGTTAGCGCTGGTCTATCTTAAAGAGTGTGCGAGTAGTATTTTCGTAGGGGACACAGGCAACCACCGCATGGAGTTGTTCAAAATTTAAAAAAAGTGATATAGATGCGACATCAAATGGTAATGGTTCCAATCAGTAATGGTTCCAATCAATTTTACAAAACTTGCATCGCCATAGGCATCGGTATTCTCTATATATGAGAGATCATATTTGCTTCAACTTTCCAACAGGATGAGCTACAATGGAATGAATGGGTGTTTCGTTTACAATCACACTCTTTCCTTGTAATGAAATTTGGTTTCATTGCCATCCCCTCGATTTCTAGCCCGCACAGCTCGGCCATGAGGTCAAACTGGGCGAACCTTGAGCCTTTGAGGGACACTGTCCCATTGAGCAGACAAATTATAGAAGTAGCTAAAACACAGAGTGAGAAACTATCAATGTTTTGAATCCCTTCCCAGTTTTGCAGCTAAATAAGCTCAAACATGTTGAAGCTAGCGCTGCAAGTAAGGAACGCTTTCATTCATCAGTATATGAAACCGTTTTCTGGCCAGGAATGGCTTCATTCACTAGAATAATGAAGATGTCATCGCACTGCAGCGCTACGCATTCGCTCAAGCTCCATCCCATCTTGCACTTGCAGCACTTGATGATATGGTGATATGGGTGCAGAGTAAACAGAATTGAATTGGAATGAGAAAATGATTTGCATATTTGGTAGACCCTTCATACATATGATATTTACGCAGCCAGAGAAAAAAATTGAGCTAAACGGTGTCTGAAGATGTTTCTCTCCAACGGCTGCTTTTCTTTCGTTCCCTCCATTTCCCAGTTATCTAATTGTGATATCCTGATATTACCTACATTGTCTATTGATATTTGCCTTACCCACAACTTCCGAACTACGGATCTGGCCTGGAGGAAGATTTTTCTGAGCGCCACAAAATTGAAGGGGCATTCGTCTCTATTCTCACTGATAGTCCGAATCCGCATGGATTCGTGTCAGTAAAATGCCCTCTCCCCTTTTGATACACCTACTCCAGTAATGAACCTGGTAACTTGTATGCATGGGCCATCATATATTTAGGAGGAGCCTATTTTGAACGC
Organism: Ancylostoma duodenale; assembly: GCA_000816745.1. NCBI lineage: Eukaryota > Metazoa > Nematoda > Chromadorea > Rhabditida > Ancylostomatidae > Ancylostoma > Ancylostoma duodenale. The sequence continues at coordinate 34,382 of KN726164.1, forward strand.
GCCATACGTGTATGTATATAATACTGGTACGACATTTTCTTCAGATCTCACCCTTCACAGTTTTCGGAACTTTGAAACTCCATATTTAATACCTTTTCTATTGGAAAAATGTGACACTGATTGATGGTAGTCACTACATATTACCATTACCAGACTTCTAGAATCTTAAAGCGACCTACATTTTAAGTCTAGTTGTCATGAAACATCGTGTTTTGTAATTTTAGCTTCAAAAAGTCAGTTTGAAAAATTTGTAAGTTTCACTTCTGTAGAATTTTCACTGCTTTGATATCAGTTTAAATATCACATCTTCAGACGATGTATAATTCTTCGATGTTTTAATTTTCTGCAAAGTGTCCATTTTTCCGTTTGTCTTATGAGGTGTTCATAGTTTGGACTCTAAACTTAAAAATTCAGTGTTTCACAAAATGTGGAAATTTCTCACTATTCATAGATTTTTACATTTTGTGACTTCAACTGAAAATTTACGCTGCATCTCTACTGTATGTGCTACAAATGAGCATTGTGTCGATCAAAGGAGAAGCGAGGGATCCGCCACTTCTGAAATCAAATAAAACGAAACTTTCATGCGGTTTTGACTGCTGACTTCTATCCTTACCTCTAACTAGCAAGAAGAGTAGAATAGGGGGGGGGGGGAAGGTTGAACAAGGATAGATTAACTCTATCTTTACTGGGAGGTGGATAAGACTTAAACTGAAGAAAGAATAGAACTGAGTGTGCCTACATACCTTAGGAATCCAAAGCCAACCCCTGATGGAGTTCGTTCATCCACTCAGATTTGGTTTTAACTGCTCATTATCAGGCTGAGACATATGAAAAAAGCCTGTGGTATAAATCGGAAATAGATGTTTTTTTTTCAATCGCCATTGTGTATTTAACAGTGTTTTCACGTAGTCATGTAGTCACCCCCTTTGGTTCGATCTGCCTACTCATAGTTCTCCGCTTACAAGTTACCGATCAGATTCAATAAGTCATGCACTTGCCATTTTGATCAAAATGATGATAATGATGGTGCAAGGTGTTGGCGAAAGGTATCGCAGATGGATGCACCATGCATGTATTATGCATATATGTTCCACTACTTGGTGGAATAAAATGGTTTTGATGATTCCTAGCAACTCAATGTAGATAGGAAGGAGGCAACCTCTTCAAGTGTGAATTTACTTTTGTATCTTTTTGCTATGGACCACCCAGGTTGGAAGACAGTCTCCTTGTGTTATTATGAAGAATCCACTTTTCTCCAGTGATGAGTCGTTTGAAGAAGGCTGGTTTTTCTGCGCTTTAATAACATATCAGAGGAAACGGTCGACTAAATTTTTGTCGCTTGATTGATAAGACACACAAGTGTCCATTTTTTCTCGATTGTGTGGGAATTGCAAAGTCACTAATAATTCGGCTCTACGATCTGACGCTGCCATCAGCATTACGCCGATCATAAACACCATGTCATCCACGTCTGAATTGGCTGAACGTTCAGCTTGCGGCACGTTCCTTCCTTTTAGCTAGCTAAAAAGCACAACGTGACGGAAATGCTTCTTGTATGCTATTGCTGTATGGAATTTCACAGCAGACTCAGCATCCTACTAATAACAATGGAGCATTACTCTAATGACAACTCGGATTTCAGCTTCAGAACGTGTGACTAAAACTGCCTGCGATTAAGGGTAACAGTCAGAAATGGCAATGTTCCACGACGCAAATGATTACTATGTTGCTTTAAAATTGCCCTCATTTTCATGCTCACCATGCTAACATACAAACATATGTACATATTAGACGATATACCCGGCTCCGCTCGGGTATTCACTACCCCAGCTACCTCACGCTGGTGAAGACAATTGTTATTGAAGATAAATTTATTAAATGCTCATAATCCTGGTGATCAGCATATTAACAAAAGTGACCTTTCCCAGCGACCCTTGAGAGAAACGCCAGCAAAGTCATTTCGATGACACTGAATGGATGTATTCGTGCAAGATGATTGTCATATTCATATTCAGCGTATTGAGGAACCCCAGTGGGCTTGTTTTCACCGGCCCATGGGGCAGAATAGCGAAAACAATAAAATCGAAAAATCAATATCTCATGCAGAGCAGTTATCATAGTCGTGATCAGTGTACTGGGAAACCACAGTAGACAGACATATCGCTGCCTTTCCATGGACGAAAATGGAAAAAAAAATTCGAGAAAGTCAGTAAATCGATGCTGTGGTTTAAAATGGTTGTCATATTCGTGTTTAGCATATTGAAGAACACTAGTAGGCATGTCCCTGCCGCCTCGTGTGCAAAAACAGCGAAAAATCAATGAAATAAATATAATCGATGGGCCAATCGATATTTCCGGGTGGAAAGTAGCGTATGACCTCCGCCGGCCCCAGTAGGACCTGCCTGCAAAATTTGGTCCGGATCGGTTCATCCTTCGCGATTTCTATTCCGAACATACAAACACACACAAACTTTCACTTTCATATATACAGATGTTCTCTAGCACAAATTTTTTTGGAGAGCTGACCAGAAAATGCCTGAAAATTGACCAAATCGTTACGATTGGTAATTGGTCGATTACCGTGGGTGAAAAGTAGCATTTTACCTCTACCGACTCTAAAAGGGTCCACTCGTGCACTAATGTTGGAAAAAAAACCATATTTTTGTAAGTTTGAAGAAAAGCTCCTCAAAAAAAAAAGAAATATTCCACTCTTCGTTCATGAAGGTGTTAGCATTACGAGTACTGAACGGGAAGTACATACTTTATGCGCAATTTTTCCCATTAGTCAGCATATGTGAACCAAATTAGGTACAGTGGTAGAGCAACTTCATTCCTCTCCGAAGGTAAGTAATTTACTCTCACCACAGCCAACGCATCTGCGCCAACGCTGAGCCCAATTCTAAAGCTTCCACTGGAAAAGAAGCCGTGAACTCTAACACCCACTTGTCCACAGCAGCCGAAAACAGTATAGAAACCATTGTTGAAATAGCGTCATAACTCCGATGGCTAACAAATTCGAAAGCCAGGGGTCAACACAGGAAACGATGATCACTCTGGAGAGGCTTTAGGGAGCACATTAGGTTGCCCTTGCGAAAGAAAATCGAGAGTGAGATTCACAATTGGCTCAAATGCATCAATTGCGACCTAGGCTACACTTAGTAGTACCCTCTGTTGAATATCCGATGGGAAAATACGGTAGAACCTGCCAAGAGCCGCTCGCTAGAACAGACATGCTAATAGCGTGAGTTTACGCAGATCAGCGCTAGGACCGCGGCTGCCCTTCAGATCCTGGCCCTGTATTGGCCGGCTCAAAACAGGGCATGGCTCTCCGCATGCTCTGATTCCGCTGTACTGCGTCCAGATTGAGTTGAAACAACAAGTTCACAACTCACAAACGAAATCCTAGACCCCAAGTGCCAATTGTGGAGGAGGAGATGGTGAAGAATGGCAGCGCCCGGGGAGACGACCACGACCAAAACAAACTTTGACTTTGCGGTGTAACTGCGGAGTAGCGTGTTTGGTCCGATTCTGCCGTCCTCGAATCCACGCATATTAGTCGAGAAGTTGCCTCCTAATTGAGTACAATGCCAGCTCCTCCTTTACGATGGTTACGAGGTCAGTGGTCTGCCATACACGTACATGATTTCTCCCATTTCGTCTGAGTTTACTTTTTTCTTCTAAGTTTACTTTTTCATGCATCACATTACTCAATATTTTCGCACACGTTGTTATCCATGAAATGTTGGTCCGCAACTGAAGAGGAAATGCATTCACACCTCTCTTAGACGGATTTTGGATAAGTTAGTCAAGTTGTTAAGCAAATAGGTAAGATTAATGGAGTTGCATCCACGAAATAAATAGAATGGTACATCAGTGCGGTAAGTCACAGCAAAACAGAGCAATAAGTTGGTGGAATAAGCTTTATCTAGACCACGGCATGTTGAAAAGTAAGTAATCCTGGTATTCTCGTTTGAGACAATTTTCGTACAGACTTCGGTAACACTTCTTGAATAGTATTTTGGTAGCAGATATTTTTTGCTTCAGTTACTGCAGTCGAAGGAGGATATGCTACGTCATCGTTACAGTTTGGTTGATATCGACGTCGATTGGAGCTGCTCCTCCTGGATTTGGCTTCGGATCAAAAGTTACTCCTAATAAGTCAGTTTGTCTTGTTGTAGATATATGTACGGTAGCAAAGTTACACTCACCGCGATCTCTTCTATAGTGCGAAAAATTCCAGTCAAAAGTGAAATAATGAAAGGAACCATCCCTGGTACTGAGGGCGACTTTTTAGCTGTTGAATATTTTTTCGGGAGAAACGAGCTCCAATCATTTGTCATTTTTGGGATGAATCAATCATAAATTATTTTTTCACTCCTTCCTTGAAACACTGCTCTGAACACAGTTTTTCACATTTTTCCCGTTTCTTTTCATCGTTCTTGCCAATGACGATTCAATGTACATGGCTTCCTCTGAATGTTCAGGAAGCACTTGCTAGAATTTCCTATCGCAGAATTAAAGTAGGATTCCTGCGGTTTCTATGTAAAGTCCAATTGCCTAATTGTTTCATCCTCCTAATTTAGCAATTATTTAGCCTTACCGGTCTTCCAAAATGCGAGATGAGATTACCACTTCCTTATGCCATTGGGAGTTCTATACTCTCGTTCTTCTTACCAGCTGCTGTAATGGTCATCCTCTATACGAAGCTGTACTTTTACGCAAGGAGACACGTGCGCTGTATCAATACTCAACTCCGGCAGGCCACATCCCTTCTGATTATGCAAGTTGCATCAGAACGAATAAGAGAGGTAAGTAACCTTGCATCATTTTCTGTGGTCCTGTCCACACCTGATTAAACTATAAACTATAAACTTAACTTAACTATAAACTGATTTTGTCAACAATTTGTGCAGAGCTACAATATGTAGGGACCTGGTAATGCTCGAATGCACATGCATACGTCTGCAGGGCTAACCATGCGAAGCGGGCTGGGATTGGTTTTCGGGCGCGAATCCGATGTGAGCATCTGAACGGTACCATGGTTGAGGCGGACGGATGCATTGAAGGGCATAAATGTATCCATTACAAGGGAGAATCGCACTGATCTCTTGTGAGGATTTATGTAAATTACCTAACATCCGTTTTGCAGGGGAGGGTCACAGACCTGCTCGTAGAGGTTTACCAAAGCAAACCATATTACATCTACTAATTTTCACCTACTATCAGGTTCGTGGGAATGTGAGTGTCCACTGCTTTCATTTTCTCATCCCCCAGAAAGTTCCGAATATTCAACGGTATGGGTGCGCATTTACCTGAAAGAGCATTCCGTAGCGAATGAAGCTATACATGGATTGGTCAGTCAGATCACCTTTCCTGCCATTTTAAGAGCTTAGAAGATAATCTGTCAAAATTTTGGAACTCCCATCGGAGTGTTGTGCGACTTCGTCAGACAAAGGAAGACTGCTACATGATATCCTCCATGCAACCCAAAGCGGTGCACAGAGTTTTGCAGCTCAGCGAGCAGCCCACGTCATAACATACCAGGCAGCTGTGCAACTCGAGCTCGGTGCAGTCTAATAGGGTCACTCTTAGGGTTTTGTCGTAGCGCACTCGCCGCGAGCTCTCCTCGCAAGCGGTGATGGTATTTTGAAGGGAGTAATCCACCGATTCTCCACCAGAGAAGGCTAAGATTCGCGAGGAAGTACGATTGGCTTCAAACAACCATCAAGAATCACTTGAACGCCACTGAGGAGTAAGGTGAATGCGAAAAACTGGTCCAGGTAGGACCTACCGCTAACCCGCTTAGTGCAACAAATTCTCCGCTGTGCCAAGAAAGAGTAGGTGAACAAATTCCTTCCTGAGTGGGCAGCCTAATAGAACTCAGTAGAAGAAGAAAAGTAGAAACTTGATCTTCCAGGCCCTTTCCGTGTAACCATCTTTTTCGTGCTATCTCCATGTGGTATTTCCTTTACATTCCATCTGATCGCATCCTATCCTTTCCATCCCTTTCCATGCATGACTTACCGTAGTGCTTAGGCTATAGATCTTCCCAATATTTCTATCGGATCTACCCATGTTTTGCTGTAACGAAGTGTGATCACTTCGAGCACATGTTTGGTTCTTATGGAACAGGGTAGCCTAAGGTCAATAGTTGCTTTCGCCCACCATGCCGGTTGCTCAGCGTGAATCACTATACCTATTTGTCGACTCGTCAGTTTTGTCAAATCAGCTTATTTGACAATCCAATATTTTTTTTTCATATGATTTCTGATAACTGTCTCTAGATGGTCACAGTAGTATAGAAGGCAACTACTTATGTATGTAGTCTGTCCCAAAATTTGGAGCTCGCGATGTTACAATCCCGCACGCTGGATTATAATACTTGTTGGATCCCTTCTCCCGATTTGGTTCTTCGTTCTCGTTTCTTTGCTTGATCTTTCCGGACATGATTGGAGGTGTGAGGAGTAGGATGGAGGTTCAATGAGTCCGATCGCATCAACAGCTGCTTTCCTGCCCTTGTTACCTTTACGCGATTCTTCGGTCTTCTCTCGTGCCTTAAGCAGTTATTGGCGTCCAGTAGCCTTACATTTCTATCAATTCACACTCAGAATTTTTACGCAGTTATCCTACCAGTATCATTTAGGTGGCGGCCTCAGCACTGCGAAGGGAGGTAGTGATGGACCAAACCAGCAAAAAGTCCTTTCGCTGTTCACATGATAGGCGAAATTCCGCACCACCTCCTTCACGGAACATTGTCAGTCACATCCATGTTCGTACTTGGGTAAGGTGAACACTAGCAGTGAACACGTTTTATTCTGAATCTCGTTTCTTTACGGCATTCTCCATGGTTGCAGATCTCTACCGCAAAGTTACCGAAGATATGGCTTCTGAAGCGAAGTCAATTTGGACATAAGCGCGATGTCAGCACTATCCCTAACAAGAGTAACAACAACGTCAGCGATCAGAAGGCTAGGTAAGGCAACATCAACCGTACTGTCGATGATCTCATCCGTTCTCACCACTATTGATCGCCCATAGTTTCTCAATGAATTGCAGGCTAACGCTGGGAGTGATTATGGGAACATTCCTCGTCTGTTGGCTTCCTTTCTTTTTAATGAACATATGGCATTCGTGGTCGCCGGGTTCAATAAATCATAACATTGTTGCGGTAGGACAGCCAACCAAATACAAACTTCAGATAAATTTTTCGTGTGTGATTCAATTCACATTATAGGCAGTAACATGGCTAGGTTATGCGAACTCTACCGCCAACCCGTTGATTTATAGCATTTTTAATCGGGACTTCCGACGAGCTTTTGGAAGGATACTAGCACATATGTTTCACTGTCATCGTGATCACAATTTTAATGAATCTATGTGAGCTCAACATCCATCATTATGTCCGAGAGAGCCAGTCTAAGAAGTTTTTTTTTTTTTTTCAGAACGCCCTATTGCAACCCTTCCGAGATTGAGCTCGATCGAATACAACAGCGGCATTCAAACACTCCTAGTACATATCGACATGAAGCCGGCAACACCTGTGTTCTTTCCAAAAGCTGCAATGATGCAGATATTGTCAATGACGACACTTGATTTATTTTCGCTGAAAAAGTATTTGCTCACAATATGTGAATAAAAAGCATTTTCGCGTTCACAGCATCAGACCTTGGCTATTACTGAATCCATTTGGGTAGACAGTAGTATACAGTGCGTTTCATAAGTATAGACGCACCCCAGAAAACACTGTTACACAGTCCCACGTAACTTTTTGGAAAGAACCACGAATATCAATCGAATCAGCGTGCCCGAAAACCCTAGTTGCGGTCGTTTCAGCTGAAGTTATGCAAAGAGATGAGCAGATTCAGCACTTCCCCCTCATAGGGACCGTTTCATAAGTAAGCATAGACGCAGTCTGTGAGAAAATGCAAATAAATCTTACCTTTGGTGGGAAAAGTGGGATCATTATTCTGAGAAGGACTAATGAGCGTCTACAACGTAAATCTGTATTTCAACGTGGATCACATCTTTTTGAGGCGAGGCTAGGGCAGTTAAAAGATTTACATGCTGTAGATTTGTGAAATCGCAGGATTATCGGGCAGAGAGGAGGTTCTTTTCGGTCCATCTGCGAATATGCTCAAGATATTGATTCCTACAATCGAAGGAGAATTTTGGCACGCCAAAGAAGATATCGCGTTGGAAACGGCGTCGCATACCCTGCATAGACTCAAAGTTCATGATGTGCATCAATGGTGTCCGAGCCGTTGTGCCGGCTCCCTCACGCAGTACAAGGGTTGAAAAGGCATTTAACCGCAATAACAGCATTGCACATTGTTGTTTCCGTCTCAGACCTGAGGTTATCTGGTTTCAAAAAGCCGGATGGCTTCATTCTACCGGAGGGAACATGGTGATCGACACGTTCAAATAATTAGTTGGTTGTTTCGGTCCTTCTGGAAGCCAGTATCATGTTTGGACGATTTTTGTGGGTGTGAAAAACTTGACTGTATTATGATGAATGCACGCTGCTGTGAAGATATTCAGCAAGAGCCAGACTCCCTCAAAACGAACATCTTTAGAGGTAGGCGCTGCCAAAGTTGGAGATGGTTCCCCGAATAACGACATCATCGATATTATTGCCATTTTATCATATTCGAATTCCTCAAACCACAAGAGCACCTTTAGTGTCAAATTCTTCTATTTTTCTGCCGCGCTTATGAGGAGAAACCCCACTTTTCTTCAAAAAACCGGCGTGACCTATACCTGTCGCTGAACATGTGAAAGCTTTGAGAAGCCCTAGCTGATGTTAGTGTTCGCCTTTTGGTACTAGCAATATGTAACATCCCTGGGACTCCCTACTAGATAACACTCGTGGCAGGAATTGAAAATTATCTGGGATAGCAAACCTCGAAAAAGCTATCGCCTGCATTAAGAAACGTTTTGATAGCCATTTCCTGGAAATGATCGATAAATCTATGCCAACCCATGTCTTGTGAGTTGTAGCAAAATCGAAATTGTGAAGGCATATCAACTACTAATCTGCTGTCGCAAGGAAGTTCCGGCCATGGAATCATTGGTTTTTGAAAGTGCGTCTATACTTATGAAAAGGTACCTATGAGGGGGAAGCGCTGAATTTGCTCATCTCTCTCCATAACTTCAGCTGAAACGACCGCAACTAGGGTTTTCAGGCACGCTGATTCGATTGATATTCGTGGTTCTTCCCAAAAAGTTACGTGGAACTGTGTACCAGTGTTTTTTGGGGTGCGTCCATACTTATGAAATGCACTGTAGAGGGAGCGCAAGCTTTTGTACAACGTTTGCTTAATTTTTTTTTGTAGCCAGAGACACATGGCTTGTAGTTCTTCTTTCTCTACTGAATAGAGAGAGGTTTGAAGTATTAGGTTGTAGGGAAAGTTCTTGCGGTTCTCAAAAGTGTGCTTTTTATAACCCCATGCGTCTTTGGAGCAACCTGTCTTTTGCATATATAAGGAGGTCAGGTATGTGTAAGTTTACTACTGTCATCACCTGCCAACTCCTGCACAGTCCCGTCCAGAAATATGGAACTTAAAACGCAGAATTTTTGCCACCTTCCAGTAAACGACTTCAAATCTGGGGGATCAGCAGCCGCATCCAGTTGTCGTATTAACGCTATATTTGGGGATGGTACAGCACCCGAACGCACTGCACAAGATTGATCCAGACGCCTTATTGGCGACTTCAACCTCAACGTTTTCGCATGTTCGGAACGCGCATCCGGAGTCGACAATGATCGATTGTGACAGCCGGTGGATTCAGATCCACGGCAAACTAGGTGTGGTAGTACGCAAGTCTTGGATGTTCACTTTACCACCATCGCTGATCACCTGCGTCAGTTGGGCAGGGATAGAAAATTATGTGATCATGATTTAATCAGGTGCAAACTCCAGCGGTGTGCACAGGTGGCTACTGAATTGCCCTCTTACAGGAACATTGAAAACCGGCTGAAGTCCATCTTTACAGGAGATGAGAAGTGGTGCCTGTACGTCAACACCAAGCACCATCGGCACTGAGTTGACAAGGATGAGCAGCCTGAGCCACAGCCGAAGACGGTGATCACCCTGTAAAGGTTGTGGTCACTGCTTCGTGTGTCAGCTAAGGCATTGTCCACTGCCACGCGACACTACCCCCACGCTAGACCCGTGCTATCAGTAGCCGGAGAGATTGGCCGGAAAAATCGTAGAGAAGAGTCCGAATCACGGCAAGATCCGATTTCTCCACGACGATGCTCGTTCACATATTGAAAGTGTGGCCTGCCAGAAGCTAGCCGACTTTGGACGGAAAGTGCTGGCTTACCCAACGCACAGCCCATACCTTGTCTCGAAAGATAACCACCTTCTCCTGTCCCCCTCTAATGCCATACAAGGTAGAGTGTTCGATAATGAAGATGACTTGGATCGCTGGTTGGGCAACTTTTCCGACCCAATGCCGAGAAAGTTCTAAGCCGAGGGCATCGAAATGCTCTCCAAAAATGGGCGAAGAGTGGCAGTACGTGATGGTGATTTATGCATTTCTTAATGTGCTTTCCTGTTTGTGAAAAGTCAAGAAAATGTACTGTTCCAAAAACCGCAGGAATATTCCGTACAACCTAATATTTTCTTGTTGAACCCCTTTTTTGACGATTTGCTTTGAAGCAGTTGGCCTTGGAACACACTTTCGAAGAAAATGGCTCATTGAGACAGTTCTGTCTGCAAAATCCGCAAGATCTATGTACAGGGACAGCTGCACTGACCAGATACGTCAGAAAGTCAGCGATTTTCTTTGCAATGGTACTTATGTTCTCAGGAAATAGGATTATAAAAAATAGAGGAAAGAAAAATCAACCATGGGTACAGCATGCATGCTTCCATGATAGTCAAATTTTACCCACTTTGCTCACAAGAAACTTTCTCACAAGGAATCAGGGTAAGAGCCAGCAAGTATTTGGATGGGACCTGAGAACTAATTTTGACACAATGACTGCAGGGAACCCTAAATAGGTCCAGGTTTGGGTCAAATGTAGCGCATAGAATCTAGTGGTCCTTTTCTTATGCAAGTAATTTTTGGAACAGCCTCACTCTCCACACCTTTAAACAGCGGTCTTACGTGGGAATCGCGCGTTCGTCTCGTCTTTATTGAGAACCTTTTTTGAGCTTTTTTTTTTGCTCGTTTTATGCGGATCCCCATCAGAGTATGTGGGGGCACGGGAAATCTGCAGTGAAATTTTGCGTTGAAATTTTCTAGTTGTGCCGCAAGTTTTTACTATATCTGAATGGTTTAGATCCGCCACTGTCAAGATTGAGTACAGCAAAAATGCATGCGACTACGACGGAGAAATAAACCAGTGAACGTAATCCGATGACATATGCCCTTTGTAGCATGGGGGGGAGTGTAGAGAAGTTAATGTACTACGTCCGCTAGCCATAACTGTTATTGTGCACTACAACACTGTTATCAGTTAATAGTTTCTGTCATACTTCACTAACTAATCCACATATGGAAATGTTTGACACGAATAACATATGTGTATTTGAAGAAAGTAGTATTTCTTGAGGTTGAATTTAGGTTCAACAATACAACAACAATTGTATTGTATAAAGAATATGTAGTGCAGGTAAGTTACATTGAAAGTTTTTAGGTCAAGTGCTCTATAAATTTTTACACGGTGATCTAATGTGATATATGAGTTTGTTGGAGAAATACACTCGTAGCAGTCAGTAACAAATAGGCGCCACCGGCAACCCGATGTCGTCCCTGTGCATCCCTCTATCAAACACTTGATTAGCAAGGTCAAAAGTGAGTAAATCTGTGGAAGCCCAATCGCATTTCAATGAACTGACTGTATAAAGAGTGCGTATAGGAAAACATGTGCTGTACGATGCTTTTGAAAAACTGACGATTGTGCACATTCTCTTTTTTTTTCAATTTTCGCGATGCAACTTCGATCGAATTTGATGTTCTGCCAAAATCAGCACTATGCATTTATTTAGAGCTAATCATGTTCTACTAGGTCCCCAAAAAAGGATAGGAGCGGGAAGTTTTGAGCATACATTTTCAGGTTGTGAATGCTTCATCGAGTGCAGGAGCACCAGAAGAAAGGTTCAGAAGTCAATTTCTTCTCTTCTTTCAACATTCTGAGAAACAAAATTGATGATTTCGACATTATAGCGCGGGATCATATCAAAATGCAGTTTTCCCACTTCGCATTTACTGAAATTGTCGAAAGCCTTGTCTCTGTGCTCCGGGAATGCGAAGTTCGTAACAGCTGGGTGTCTACAGAGAGATAGGAGGCTTAGCAGCAGATTTCGAAAGTTTGCTGAAACTGTAGAGTGAAGGCGGTACATTTCATTTCATCTAGAGAGAAAACGTGAAGCACTCATACGGTTGACAAATTCAGCAAAGAAGATATTAGAATTCCATTGGTTCAGGGAGCCATCAAGTTTAGCTCAAATTCAAAATCAAGCTGATTCTGCTTCTGCGAAGTGTTTAAAGCACGTCAGCAAATGTTCGTGCTGGACTACTTCACGTTAAAATGCAGTGTAGGCAAGGCTATATCGCTGGAGTCGTATTGCGGAAGGATTGCAAGGGCAGCGAAGTGATAACGAAGGCAACTGTGAAAGTCATGCCAACAATTCAGGCATTTTCCCGTCTTTCTATGTTATCTACAAGATTAAGGAGGTCACAGCGGCTGTTTTATCGTGATTGCTCTTCTGAATAGGGAGTAGAACGTAATGATAGCTCCAAACAAACTGAAACATTTCGAGTTATCTTAATCTGATTGCAATCTTCAATCAACAACTAAATTTGGAACGCATCTCTTATTTTCATGAAGCCTTCAGAATTTCTTGATGTCCGCTAGTTTAGAAATGTACAAAATTCGACAAGTTCTATCAAACTTTTCACATCATCTGCTGAGCCTCCTACATTCGCTGTAGGAGACACCCAACTGTCACCAACTTTGGATTCTCGGAGCACAGATATAGGACTTTCTTTTTTTATAACTTTTCTTATGGTTTCACCCAGTTACTCACTTTTAAGCTCGTTAGTTCAGCGTCTGACGCCTTCGCGACACACGCGCTTTTGCGTACGTGGGACGAGTGCTCGACCGGTCGAGCACTTGGACCCACACAGTAGCAATTTTTCCTTCACGCCTTAAAACCAAGATTTTTTCGTTAGAGTTATCCTTTCTTTCGCAGTTCTCAAAGGTCCCTCTAATTTCTGTTGTCTATTGATTTGTCGTTGTTAGAATTTTTTTGAAGTTTATTGTTCTTGTAGCTGTTTTAGTACGAAAAATCTGAAGAAAAGTTTGAGAGAAGGTCTGCTTTGCCCACTGCGTGTGAGATACTCTAATATCTCTGCTACTACGCTACTACGAAAGAATTAGCTAACTGTGGACTTTTCACAAAGATATGACACTAAATGGATAGTGCACGACCGGTCGTGCACGCAGACGCGAACGTGTTAATAGAGGGACGCAGAGGGGCGTCTCCGAGTTGCCCAGGGCCGGCTGCGTAGCGTTTCCCACCCCGAGAGCCGACTCATTAAAGATGCAAGCTAAGTCTGAAGTGCCTTTCGCAGGAGCTGGCATCAAACCAGCCGAATCCGACTGAACGATCTTGTAGTAAACTCCCCCTTTGCCGTTGCATGCGATCACCGCGGTGCGACGAACAGCTTCATGTGGCAAATTTGCTTGAGGAAAAGGAGAGACTGTAATATTTGCAGATTATATTGACCAAAGCAGGGCCAAACAGGGGAAAACTATGGTATCAAAACTATCGATAGAAAGCGTTCAAGACTCAGCAGCGAGTGGATTTTTGCATGGTGATTGTCAACTTCCAGTGATTCATACATGTGTCGAATTATTTATTTTTTACAATAGTAGGCACGTTAAAAAACAAATATGAGTATCATAGCTTCTCAGCACAACAAGATGAAAATAATCAGTTTTCTTCGAATCATATTCCGACCCAAAATGAATGTTGGAAGCAGGATTATCTTCAGATACTAAAGATTCAACAAGGAGTTTCAACCCTGGATATTTCCATAAACCGGCAGGGATGGAGATTGCTCTTCAAAGGCGCCTCCGACTTGGCTGGCACCTCTGCCTAGCCGGTTGTCAAGGTGAGAAACGCAACGAGCCCGCCCGGGGCCCCCATTTGTTAGTGCCTGCGGAGCGAACCGCTAGCGCTAAGGTTTTGGCGGATTGCCACAGACTGAAAAAAGTCGAAATAGCTTGCGAATATCACTTTCGTGTGTGTGAATTCGCCTGCACGTGCAAAGGTTTGCGTCATTTTCTATCAGCTGGAGTTCACGGCTGCTGTTGTCGTCTTCTTTGTGCCAAAAATCGACAATGAAGTTTAAGTTCTTCAGATAATATAATGAAGGCTCTCCAATTTCTTTATTCGTGCTAGCTCTCGGCGTTAACGCCTTCATCAGACCTTAATTTCAATGATGCATCGCCACCTTATCATAACTATACAACACAACAACAACTATACCAAATGGGCGAGTGGTGGTTAAGTCTTTCGATCTTTCGACTTCGAAGCCAAATTGATTGGTTACCTATGTTTCGATAGCTTATTCGCAACAGAAGTTAACAATGAAGTTTAACTAAGTTTAAGTAGAAATTGGAGAGCCTTCATTGTATTATCTGAAGAAGAACTGAATTATGAAGCTCACAGACAGAACAATTCTGAAGTTTAAGTTTTTGAATTCCTACAAAATAAACATTACATTCGTAACGTCAATGCAAGAACAGATTTCCTATTTCTTTCAGCTCATTAGTGTTTGACCTGCACAGAATTGGAAGCTACATAGCATCTCGCTGGAAGATCATGTATCTCCAAAACTCAGTAGGCTTTTGGGAGTGAAGGTAGAGCAATCAAATCTGAAAACAACTGAGCGGGAAAGGTAGAATGGAGAGACAAAAAGATTAACTAGATAACAAGAAAGCATCGCCGAAAAGTCAACAAATCAGCTTTGATCAGGATGTTTAGTGTTGACTTGATTAAATATGCAAAACTAGTGTAAATAAACCATGAAGGAAACCTTCTTATGATATTGAAAGTGCTGAAGATACAATGGAAATGTCTACCCACCTTCTCATGGTACTGAAAGTACTGAAGACACAATGGAAATGTCTACCCATGTCTTCAACGTGTAGTATCCGTTTCGTGCACCATCTTAATACGAATTCTAAACTAAGGAATATGCCAGTTATATTGAAGTAGCCTGATCAGCAATCAGCCGAGATTTTCACAGTTCTTTATTTCGGCTAACGTTTTGGCCTCGTCGTCTGTCACCCTCACCAGAGCCTGGAAATGCAATGCAATATATCCCCCCAAACGCCCAATCAGTCACAAGTTGTAACTCAACATGGAAATAAATCCGAAATGAGATAAGAAAAGCAAAACCGCTAATGCTCACCCAGATAACCGTTTAGCCGCGAGAGTAGGTGTGCCACTACTACAGTGCATTTCACGAATACATATAAGACCACCCCCATTTTCAGCTTCTTTGCGCCTTCTGGTAATCTGCCGACTAAATGAATGCCACCCTCAGATTCCCCTCATTAAACTACCTGTGATATGAGACTTCCACAAAGGAATGTGATTTTTAGAAATTCTCATGATTTTTTTCGATTTTCTGGGCCTTCCTAAAATATGAGACAGCTCCCTAACACATTGACGACAATGCACGTTGTGGGTATATTTGGTACACTGATAACGAATATGGAGTCGATTTTTCATGTGGAAGCATTTCTGCAGAGTTACGATATTCACGCTGTAGCATACTCATCTTCCTCAGAATTTGGTCCAGCTTTAAAAAAGGGGTTATTTGGCATACTGATCACGAATATGGCATCAGTTCTGCCCTGAAACGCGCTTTTGAAGAGCTACGGCACGCGTACATTCGGATCGTGGGTACTATGCACAATGAGTCGACTTTGCTCAGTGACTTTGCGAAAATGTGTTAAGATGCAAAATGGATGCTATCCTCTGTTAAGATGCAAAATGGATGCTATCCTCGTGATCAGCATATGAAACAATCCCTGTCTGCAACGTTTCAGTGTATTCTGGAAGAAAAACTGTATTTAGAGTATAGCTACAATAACCCTTTAAAAATGCGCTATGGCGTCGTCTTGAAGTCATACTCGTATTCAGCCTGTCAAATAACCCTACTGTGCTACTAAATCATGTGTGAAAATGTGAAAATACACTTACAGTACTTGCAGTGTGCCTACAGTCATCTCACAGTACTGCGCTACAGTACCAAATGGACATCATATTATCACAAAATAAAAATAAATATTTGTAATCAGCGTGTGAAATACGTAAACCCTATGTGGGGATTTCCAGAAAGTTCCACCAAAGAAAGCTAGTGAAAGCAGATACGAGCCACCGGTGGGTCGTATTGTCCGTTATGCGCTAATAAATAAAGACCTGTTAAAAATAATGCCAGATTGAAGTCTCAGTAATTGGCAAGTATTCCCTCACAGGTAGCTGCGTCAAATAGACTGCATATCATGTTTTGAATCATATCACGCGAAAGGGTGATCGCTCTTAAGACGTGTTATTAAAGCTCTATTCAACCCTGCAGATTTCCCTGTTTCCACACAAATCTTGGTAAGCTGGCGAGATTGCTTTGCAAACTCTTGCGCTCAACAGGGTAGAGCATATCATCCTCGAGGTGGTGTTTCGTTATTGCCACGACTAATTCACGTGACATGACCACAAATTCGCTTTCCTTGTTGCTAACTGAAACTTTGTTTTGATCTCGGTCTGAGCAGAATGTTCACGTAGCTCACGTAGTCTGCCGTGTTGTGTAGGCGTGAGATTGCTGGCGGACGGTGTCAAATTCGAGAAAATTGATGTTGTGAGTAGACGTCCACCAGGATAATATTAGCTTGCTGTTATTTGAACAACATACCTGGGAAAGGTATAGGAGGCAGCGCTGTGGCTATGCTGTTTTATCCACATGTTTCTTGTTCTTTTCGCATTGCTTTATATCGCAGACGGTCAAGGACGAATTGCAGGATGCCAAAAATTTTACGCGTCACCCCAGGGTTTGTCGATTGAACAGGTGGGAAAGTGGGACCCAGACCCAGAACAGACAGCGCATTGCCAGAGATTAACATTGCCAATGACCAAAGCGCGAGGCAGGGTCGAACTTCTCATGGTTTGCTGGCTCCATGGCTGCTACCATCGGATCCCTCTTATAAGAATAGCTGTAGTTCCATACTCCTACGACGGAATATTATTTTCAAAAATTTCCATGAATTTCTTCCGATTTTTGTTGTTTTAAAAAATTATAAGAACACCTTGCAAATAGTGTAATTGTCGCTCAATTAACGCAGGATTTCTAGGATGAAATGGCCAGAAATCGTCTCTGAGCTGTGCATTCTCATATTGTCACTCCAGATTCTTGGATTTTTTTGCAGGTCACAGCCAGCAGCTCATCATCGGTCAGATCAGGGTAAAGCACAGGTGCGATATTTCAAACCACCCCTACGTGTTTAAAGGAGCAAAGCGAAAAAAAAAGCGAAGGGGGAGGTCGTTGTGTTTTCTTTATGATTAATTCTCGTCCTACCCAGGAAGCATCGTAAAGGAAGTGCGTCCACGCCTTAACACATTCGAGCTGTGGATGAGATGTTCCACACCTCTACAATCTCTGCTGTTACCTCAAAAATTCCCCATCACAGTAAATAGGTACAGCAATAGGTAGTAGTAATAAGTAACATACAGAGTAATATTACTCCATTTGAGCAAGTCGCGCACGTTAAATCGGTTGAAATCGTAAGAATTACGCCAAAGTCCCGCTGAAACTCCCTGTGGAGCTATTTCGTGCTCCCATGCAATTCCGCTCCCCATTGCGAAAGATTACTGTAGCTTTCACCACAGGGCAAGTGCAGAGAAAGTGCGTGTATCGCACCTGCCCTGTGGTGGACTCTACAGTATTCGGGAGTGGCAGAGAAATGCGCCTGAACCATAGAAACTGCAGAAGGGAGCAGAGAAAAAATACTGTGGCCAGCGAGAGAGGATACAGAAAATCAATAAGGCCGTTGAGTGCGGGCGCTCTACGGCCGTGACGTCACAGACGATGAGGTCAAATACAGGGAACTCCAAACGGTCGCGGACAGGGGCGGGACCTCGGCGCCGTTCGCTTGGGCATAGACACGAGCGCTCACCATGTGGCTCTGGTTTCTCTGCTCTCCAGAGCGCTCGTGTCTCTGCCCAAGCGAAATTTTCTCGAATTTGACACCGTCCGCCAGCAATCTCACGCCTACACAACACGGCAGTCTACGTGAGCTACGTGAACATGCTGCTCAGACCGAGATCAAAACAAAGTTTCAGTTAGCAACAAGGAAAGCGAACTTGTGGTCATGTCACGTGAATTAGTCATGGCAATAAGGAAACACCACCTCGAGCAATCTCGCCAGCTTACCAAGATTTGTGTGGAAACAGGGAAATCTGGCCCCCTTCTCAAGTATTTCCTCGCTCATCTTACAAATACTAACATGGTTCTCGAGCGCCTACACGAAACACGCCCTAAAAGCGAGTGCGCCATCAAGCACTCAGGTTTAACCTCGCTTTATACCAACGCCGCGACGCGACCGAGCCGCAGGCATATACTTCTCAAGTTCGGGTTGTTTCTTCAAATTCGAATGTCATTCACTAAATGTAGGCCACTTTCTCACAGTTTGTGATTTCCGATAACATTCATCTGTCCCACTCAAGCATGGAAAAGTTGTCTATATCCGCGCAGAACTGCTCGTATTCTCGAAGGCTGCAGCCGCGATGCGCACATGAATCGACCAATCACAGACCAGCAGCGTACCTTTTGTCACGCAGCCGAGAAGTAGTGGCCTGGAAGAGCACATCGATTCTCTCAGCGTGGAAATGGTGTACCAAAAGAAAACTCCAAAATCGCTCTCTGCTTCTAAGACTTCCTCTCAAATTAAGATATTTCCTCAAAGGAGCAAGGGTCAGTTCGCGTAAGGCCGATCACGAACGTCACATTGGTGAGATAGCACAAGCTAATAGCTAGCGGACAGCCTCTGTGTCAAGGAACATCTGAACGGCATTACCAAAACAAGAATATCAAAATCTCTTGATGCTCATCGCAGACATCTTCATGGAAACTGTTCATGTAAAGGCAGTGTCTCACCTCAGACTCACCGGTCGAGAATTTGATCAAATTCTCGGCTGGTGTACGAGGCGCCTCTTCCCTTTCACGGGCAGGCCGCAATGCGAACACCGGTGTGTTCAGTGAGATCAACTGAGGTGTATAGGAAGACACGCCGCTTCCTCGCCGAGAAACTCGTCTGCGCCAAGTTGAATTGGTCCCTCGAACCACGGGTTTTTGACAGTTTTATCAAAAATCGTCTACATAGTTGAACTCAACGTGTCGAGCTGGCCCAGATTCTGTTGATATCCCAGAATCGAAAATGAGGTGCGACACTGCCTCCAAGGGATTCGTCACGATCTTATCGTGGGAACCCGAAATTGTAGCTCGCAAATCACAGAAAGCGCTTTGGGTAACCGCTATAAATCCAAAAATGAATAGGAGAAATAGATATAAATCCAAAAATGACTAGGAAAGAAAAAGCATCGCAGTGAGTAACGAACTGGCGCTGTACCATGACCTTTGCGGGTTCTGATCTACGGTGTCAGATATGAGGGCCTCTACTTACTAGAAGTAGCACACCTACTTTACAGGACGGCCACCTATGACGTAAGGGGATTTTTCTTCTGTTACAACCTACCCTGGAATTACCGATGCTGATCTAACCTTGCTTGACT
Source organism: Ancylostoma duodenale (assembly GCA_000816745.1). NCBI lineage: Eukaryota > Metazoa > Nematoda > Chromadorea > Rhabditida > Ancylostomatidae > Ancylostoma > Ancylostoma duodenale. Next base: position 54,196 of record KN726164.1, read on the forward strand.
GTTACTTCGACAGAAGGTAAATTATTGTTCGTTATAAGGGGAAGGCATGCTTGGCGACCATCGCGTCACGGAGCAATCACAATCTGTCCAAAATCCGCCGTTTTAGCTCACATCACTCTCTATTGTGCCGCTCCTTTCGTGAAAATGTGGCAGCTATCCCGTGCTCGGTCATCGCGACGCCCTGATTTTCAATGGCTAGACAGAAGTGACGACCTCATAAAAGTGTGCAGTTTTTCGTGAAGAATGGGCGGCTAACGGTAGATCGCGTCGCTAGCATCGTGCCAACAACCCGCGACAACATCGCAGTCGCCAAGCATGCCTTCCCGTATAAACTCGCGCACCTTCTTTCTAAGACACAAACTAAAAAAATTTACTGACAAATAACAATTACGCGTTTATATAAATTCTAGTACCAGCAAACATACCAAAGATTATCGACATTGGATAATGAAATTGTTTTGTCCCGAATGAAGCGAAGGTCGCTCTTGTTTTTGCGATTGAATTTATATATTTTCTTCCTACCGGAAGAAGTGGAATAATTCCAAAAGGAATTTGACATTTTCACCTATAACGAATTTAAAAATTTTGCAAATTAGAGCCCACAATTTCTTAATACATAATTCGTTTAATAAAAACAAACTCTAATGGATGACGTTGAACCATTACTGCCTGTGCCCGTGGGCCAGGTTAACGGAAAAGGATCTGACGCTTCTTTGTACCTAAAGCAGCCAACTTTAGACAATTATACAAGTAGTAAATAAAGACACTTACTGAACTACTTCATTGATGAAGTAGCTTGTCAACTCTGCAGGCTTCAATCCCGTTGTGTTTGGAATCGATACGACCCTTGTATATTTGTTTTACAACGTCTATTGATATGTTCTTGCGATTGAATATGACGAGTGGATTGGTCGATATTAGAATGATGGAAACCGGGTATCTTTGAAAGCAGTAGCAGTAAACTTAGTCACTATTCATTTGCCATAATGACTAATACTAAAAGCACTCACCTTATCCATGAGAATATGCGAGTAGTTCCGAGGTTGCAAGTAATATGTTGATATAAACATGAATAATCCTAAAAAAATTTCTTGGATGTGAACGCGGATTACGGTAGAAATACAGTAATTCCTTCTAGACAGGAACATTTGTTCTTTAATTTGTCGATCCTTTATATTGGTAAGAACTCGGCTCGGGGTTTGGGTGCATGGGTTTTTTCCTTCTTTTGTTTCTTTTGTTATGGGATAATACACCCTATCCCAATTACATCCTTCATCAAGCTGGGAGGGCCATACCTCCAAATAAGAACAGGAATTAGTGCTGATGGGTAATACCAGCGGGAAGAGGCAGGAGGGGTTAGTTTTCCGTGACCCCAGCACTAGTTGTCCCGTAAGGGACAAACCAGCGAGCGCCACCACCTAGTAGCAGCCCTACTAAACCTTCGGGAAACTCCTCACTTTACCCGGGATGGGCCACTCATTCACTTGGTCAAAAACTTCTAATTACTACACCAATAATCACCTTACCAAAAGTAAGGTAGGAGCCGGTTAATAGCATTTAGACAATTTTGGAAATCAATATGAAGGGTCAAAGTGTCAAGGAAGCTGTAACACTTGTAAACCTATTAATTTCAAAAATACAATCACGTCTAAAATTACTAAACTACAAATTAACACTTACAAAACGAAAGAATGTAATTGCGAAACTAAAGGAGTAGTTTATTGCATAAAATGTAATAAATGTGGACTTCAATATGCAGGTATAACTAGTAGAACATTAAAAGAAAGAATCAAAGAGCATTTATATTTTATCAATAATAATAATAAATTGTTTGAAAAATCATCATAAAATAGATACAAATAGTACTCTTCCGATGGTATGCATGTTACGAAAGATGCATAAAAACTCCACGTAATTCAGATACGTAACGGGAGCACGTAATAGCAGTGTTAAACAGTTATTTGAAGATCTTTTATTCATATTTACGTTCCTTAAAATACATTTTATCAAATATACACAGGCAACTTACCACAGAAAACATTCTATTAAACATATTGGGCTATAAATGAAATTAACATATCACATGAGTTGACTAGTATTAGAAGTAAAAACCTAGAAGTGTATTCGGCAGACCTCACAGACATGTTCACTAATCTTTCGCATGATATCATAATAGTCAATATAAGAGAACTAATAAAGATCTGCTATAGAAATGCGGGAAAAACTTATGTAGCTTGTAACGGTCTCAATCCTTTCTATACGAATAGAACGGATTGGACTAAATATAAGCTATACAAACCAGAAGATCTTATCTATTACACAGAATACTTGCTCAGGAACAGCTACTGCGTCTTTGGAGATATGGTATTCCAGCAAGTTAAAGGGGTACCCCAAGGAGGCAACTTCAGTGTTACAAGAGTCGCAACACTTCAGCGAGACTCCTCGAATGGAGTATAGAATCCCTAGAGCGACCAGCAGAATCTTCAGATCTGAATCCCACAGAACTTATCTGGAGAAACACAAAGAATCTCACTAGGTAATATCTTATCAGGTAATATCATATGAATCCTTATTTTTTGTTAAACGCAGGAAATTGTTCAGAAAACGACGCTTAAGCAACCTCGACGACCTCAAATGCGGATCATCTAATGTCAGAAGAAGTTAACACCTGATGTTCACAAAAAAATATATAGCCGGGTTTCGAAGGCAGATGGGACGGGTTGTCGAGGAGCAGCGCAGAAATATTCCAGGATAACGAAGTTAATATCAATTAATATAGGTAAGTTAATATAGGACAAATCATTTGATGACATTCTATTTAGAGTACGTATTTCCTTGCCAAAGTTTGGTCTTTCATTATATTTTGGAAATTTACCACACTTCTGATTTTTTGTTTTCACATATTGTTTCTATAAACATTTCACACCTCTTCTCTGTATAATTTCTCGAAATTCTCGAAAAATTTTGAATTTGGTGACGCCTGAGACGTGTTATTATAACTCCAATACAACTGCGGTTATTAGCGCGGCCCAGACTGTCTGTGGAAATCAGATCGCTGGAGACGGGTTGAGCACGTATGCGCTGCGCCAGGCACCAAGGGTCATAATAAAGGGCCTTCTTCTATAATAGTTACGAGGATAAAACTTACATGGTTGTAATCTATGCTTTGTGGCTATTCAGAAAATGTGAAGTTTATCTGAATTCCGGTTGATGAGAGAATTGATGCCGAATTCTGTTAAAAATCTTGTTCTCCACCCAAAACCTTTATCTTTAAGTAAGATGATGATGTTAGTAACGTAGTAACTAGTGTAAGAAAAAAAAAAACTAAGTGCTCAACAAAGTTCTCAATTGGATGATTCTGCATTTGAATTGTTTTGATTTTGGGCGTACTGTAGTTCGCACTGGACGCGGCCAAAAAAGTGGTGGGATTTGACGGCTATAAAGGAAGTGTCGTGGATGGAATCGAGAGGCCAGGTAGCTCCAGAGTGGATCGCTGCAAATACGCCATTCCTGTCATTTCTCTCATTGCATTCGTATTCCTCATAAATTCTGTGTACCATTTGGTTGTTTTTTATCCGCATCATGCTTTTGCTCGGTTTGTTAACTCTAGGTTTTTAACTCCGTGTTCCTCTTATTGTCGCTCCTAAGAACGACCGGTCGGAACTAAAACCACAACAGTTGCCAAACTTGGGGGCCGAGCCGTCTCCTTTGAAGCCCTCTAAGCAGATTCTTTGAGGTGTTTGAGGTTGTATGCGCGGAATTGCTAAAAATGGGCGTGAGCGCGAACGGGATGAAGCACGTATTGGTAGTCGTCCATCAGTTTTCCAAATGGCTGAGAGCTTATGCCATTGAGGATAAATCGGCCAAGACGGCCGCGGAAACCCTGTTCCACATGTGGATTTTTGAGAAAGATCGACACACAGACCGCGCACGGGGTTCGTGAATGAGTTGATAGGGGAGTTAGCCAAGATTGCGGGAATTATGCACACAGTGGCGATAGGCACGCTCCAGCGAATCTTGAAAAACAAGATTGAGTTCTGAGACTTTTGGGACATGATGCTTCCGAATGCAGTGTACGCCTATAATGTAACCCCGCATGCTGCTACTGGGGAAAGTCCGTTCTTCTTGTTGCACGGATTTGACCCGGTACTGCCGATAAGTTCAATTCCTGAGGGTGAGGAGCAACTCCACCATGTCGACCTCGATGACTATAAGACGGAGCTGGTTTGAGGAATGCGGCTGATTCGAAGTGAGGTGAATGCGCACACTCAGATGAATCGGCATAAGATGAAGGAATTTTTTGACACTAAGCATAAGGTGGACCCAGGACGACACCCGAAGGTGAGCCAAAGAGTATTTATGAAGCTGGCGGCGGAGAAGACTAAATCAAAACACCGAAAGCTGACGTTTAACTGGGATGGCCCCTACCGAGTAATAGAGATCACCGATAACTCCGCGCTCGTGACTAAAATAGGGGTTTATGAGGGTTCGGTATAGGTTCAATTCGACTTGCTTATGAAATGTCCAGATGGGATTGGGGATTGACCAGTTAGAGTGAATACGAGGAGGAAGCGTGGCCAGAGAAAGAAAGGTGCAGAGGAAGTAAAGTCAGTCAGATTACTGTTGATGCGTCTACTTTCGGACAGGAGAACGAGTATGACGTAAAGGACTCGACGCATTTTTTGCATATGCGGTTCCAATGTGATGAGCAGAGCTTCCCAAGCATTGATATGAGCTGGATTTCCGCTGGCAGCCTGTCGCTGTACATCGTGGTTGGCGACCTCATCCCCAGTCTGGCGCACCCCCGTTTGACGACAGACTTGAGTGTGTGCATGACGCCGCTGGAGTTTAAGCGATATGCTGAGGCCAAGGATCTACACCGCAGAAGGTGCACCACATCATGGATCGGAGTGTGCTGGCTCTAAACCCGAAATCAGTAGGATACGCGTACGCGTTCTTCCGTGGACGGTGCAATCTCGATCATAACCGCGATAGTCTCGAAGGGAGCACATTCCAAAATAGCATGATCGCTGGATGGCCGTGGGACGTCATACGCATTGCTGAGTATGGCTGGAAGACAGGCCAGAAGCTGGAATCATATTCTGCCGAGAGGATAGTCCTCTCAGACAAACGCGGTCAAGTAGCGGTGATAATCCCAGACGTCCCTACGAATCTGAAGCATTGTCTGGCGGGACTTAAGACGACGCACCTACTGGTCGTTCAAGGATATCAGACAACGAACAATCTCATTTTCTCAAACGAGGTTGGAAATTGATCTTTGTGTTGCCGCTCAGAGAACCCGAAGACCGGTACGGTTCCCAGTGGCATTCGACCTCCTGCAAACGTGCGGAGCTCACGTCTTTGTGGTGAATGGCCCGCAATCAAGTGAGATTGACAGCTGGGATAGGATGAACGAGAAATTGAGACAGCACGTACATACTTACTTCAATACACACCCGGACCTACGGCACCATTTGCGTGACTTGGTGCCAGACGAGCCAGGGGTAATGAAGGCAGGAATGGCATAGAAGAAAAAGCTTGTTTGATGGTCGGAGTGGTGGAGGACCCGCATCGGTGGTGGCTGCGGGCGCAAACCACAGAATTTCATCGATACTTGAAGAATCAGCTGATTTCCATGATGATGCTGAAAGAAGTTCGAGTGCCGAAGACCGTCCAGAAGGTAGAAAACCGTCTAAAGCCCGTGGTTTGCCCGAAAAGCCGGCGATCAGGCGTGGCCGGGTGTCAAAGAGGCACTTGAATAGAGTCAAGAAAAGAAAAAAACGCAGTCTCCGACGCGCAACACAAAAAGGCCGTAGGTGAATTGGACTTGGACCGAGGAGCAGATCTGAGGACAGATCTCGTAGTCCTGGGAGCATGTGAGATGATGATGTTGCCTACGTAGTAACTAGTGTAAGGAAAAAAAGCTAAGTGTTCAATAAGGTTCTCATTTGATTGATTTGTATATGAATTGTTCTGATTTCGGGAGTACTGTAGTTTGCACTGGACGCGGCCAAAGAAGGGGCGGGATTTGCTGCTACTCAGACATTCGCGCGCGAGTCCCGCCGAACAAAACGCCCCTTTTTCGTTTTCCCGACGAAATCCGGTGCACCGGCTGGAGGCAGGATTTTGGTTTTAGTGCGGGATTAACTGAAGAATGGTACGTATCGTGGAAACGACCGTGAAATTCGCTGCAATACCTCGATTTTGGGACAATACAATTTACATTACGCCTCTTTCAGACACCGTATTTGTTGCTTTTTGTTGGTATTTTGGGTATCTCTGTAGGTGCAATTCAAGGAGGAGATCTTTGTTTACGTCTCGAATATTGTGCATACCGCTATTGGATGACAGTTTCCAACAGTAATAGATTATGCTCCATCTAGTCGCTTCAATTATCTATTTATTTACCTATACCTGAAATGTCGATTGTATGTCCCAGTAGCCTTGTCCATAGATTTCTCTAAAGATTGTTGAATAGTTAGTTTTACAAATGTTACACAAGATTACATGTTATTTGTCATTTGTTACAAAAGTGTACCGAGAAGGAATAAAAATCTGACGGATCCTTGTGGTAAGTCTTGATGTGCTTAAATCTTCGACCTTTTCTGTTAGATCTCATATTTTCTTCAAATTTTTTGTAGCGAATCAACCTCCTGTGGCCAGCAAGATTAAAAGAAGAAAGTTGGCTTATCCTAGTCAGCAAGTGAGCTTACAGGGAATGGACCCTTCCCTACAATACGCAGAAAATGCGCCTTTGGACTGCGAAGAGACTAACGTGGAATTCAACCGTGGACCTGTTGCAGAGGAACCACAAAACCCGCCTTTGGCCACCAATGAGGCTAGCGTAAACTTAAACAGTCGGCGTGACGATGTCGGGCTTAATATGTTCATTTCTGTCGAGTAGAAACTTTGCTTACACTAATCTCTTAATTAGTGGCTTAGATATCTGCCACATTCAGTTACGTCGTTTTATTGTTGAAAAGGTGGAAACATGTTTTTGGTGACATATCTTCTTTGTTTATGTTACGATTAATTTTACTTGTTAGTGTTGCATCACCTTCATGTGTTGGTTTTCTCATTTGCGTGTCATTTGTTACCGGCGGAATATCGTTATTATTTTTGTGACGGCTAATTCTAGTTTTTGCAGTCCCACCTTCATTTGTTGACTCTCTCATGTGCGTGTCACTGGTTTCCTGTTCGTAGAACGACAGAGTTCTACTGAAGTGATAAAAAGTCAGACTTCTTTTGCTGGCATTGTAACGGTTGTATGACCAACAGCCGTGCGGACGGTAGTTAATTGAAAATCTTATGCAAACAAGTGAACCGCATTGATTTGAAGACAGAATGAGGTATCCAGCATTATGCTAATCTTCGCGACAAAATGCGGTCTCCCGCCCTGTCAATATTATTGTGTTTAGGACAGAATCCGGTCTCCCGCCGGAGCTCGTGGGACAAAATCGGGATGTTGCGGGACAAAAACGCACAGTTTTCGATGGCTCCCGCTCGCACTCAAGCGGGAGTCATGATTTTATCAGGCGGAACTCGCGCCCGAATGTCTGAGTATAAAGGCAGTGCCGTGGATGAGATCAAGAGGTCACGTAGCTCCAGAGTGGATCGCTGCAGATACGCCGATCCTGTGATTTCTTTCCTTGCATTCCTATTCCTCATAGATTCTGTGTATCATTTGGTTTTTTTATTCGCATCATTCTTTTGCTCAAGAAACAAATTCTAGTAAAATTGATGCTTTGTACGTGTGTAGTGGGTGTTGATAAGTGTTCGTAAACTCCGTGTTCCTCTTCCTGCCGCTCCTAAGAAAAAACGGTCGGAACTAAAACCACAATAATCGCCAAACGAACATACAGACAGGTATCAAATGAACAAAAAACAAACAAACATTAGAAATCAAAGGAAAAAACACAGGCTACCAAGAGAATCAATGAACACAACCAGACCCTGGCAGCCAATGGCTTTACCTCTTCCGAGCCTCAAAGAGTAATTTGATAGATCGCGTGTGAACAGGTCCAGAAAGGCAACAACGGCTCCACGTACCGGTTGAGGTACAATACCTGGGAGGATTAGTAAAGCACTGCGAGCCTTGAGATGTCTTAACATGAGCATGTGGGCATAGACTGTCTGGCACCCGCCTTCCAGGTGTGGCAAACCTGTAACCAGACAGAGGCTTGGCGCAGTGCACCAGGTAGGCAAGTTGCGAGATCTTAATTAGCGACAGAGGCTAAATACCGGAGCCTGGAATATCCCAACGCGGTCAACAATCGGGCAAAAGCAGCTCGGAAGGGGCCTGGAATAGCTGGCAAGGAAAGGTAAAATAATCCAAGTCATTCAAATGGAAGCCAGATGCGGATGAGCTTAAATGACGTCACCACTAATCTCTAGAATTCTTAGTAGATCGAAATTTTTGTTGTTTGTCCTAAAGGAGCCTGGCAGAGCAAGAAGAGAGGAGGTAGTTTATTTAGGAGCTGAGCGCCAAGGAGAACGAGTTACCCAGGAGCCGATGACGATATGAAGTGGTGCATGTAGGCTGACATTGAAACTAGGTCTGCGGGCAAACGAGGGAAGAATTCGAAACCTGGAGGGAAGGAAAATACTTTCATTGTCGAACGCTTACAGTGGTAGAGAGCGACACAAGAAGGTGGTTATCTTTCAGCGCAGTGTGAGGGCTGTACGTTGGGTAAGTCAATACTTTCCATCCATAGTCGAATGGCTTCTGGCGAATCATTCTTACAGCGCGCGAGCATTGTCGTAAAGGAATCGGATCGTGCCGTAATTCGGCCCCTTTCCTGCGATTTTTACGGCCATTCTATCCAGCTGCTGACAGTACAGGTCTGTTGTGTGGGCAATGTTACGTGGCAGTAGCGTGTAGTGGGAGATGCCTTTGCTGTCACACCAAGCAGTGACCACAACATTCAGAGGCTGCTCACCTGACTTTGGCTGCGGCTCAGGCTGCTCATCCTTGTGAATTCAGTGTCGGCGATGCTTGGTGTTGGCGTACAGGCTCCAGTTCTCATCTCCTGTAAAGGTGGACTTGAGCCAATTTTCAGTGCTCCTGTACGAGGGCAGTTCAGTATCCACCCCTCCCCGTCGCAAGAGAACGCACCCGGTCCGATCATGCCCACTCATTCTGATAATTTTTTTGCCTTGCCCAACTGACACAGGTGATCAGCGATGGTGGTAAAGTGAACAACCAGGACTTACGTCCTACCGCACCTAGTTTACCGTGGATCCTAATCCACCAGCTATCGCAATAGATCATTGTCGACTCCGGATGCGCGTAATGATAATAATAAACTTGCACCTACATGACCTCCTTATATATACAAAGAACAGGTTGCTACAATTCAGCCTGGGGTTGAAAAAGCACACTTTCGAAAACTGCGAGAACTTTCCCTACAATCTAATATTTTGAAAATAAGTTTATGTCTATTCTTATCTCTGTTCCATGACTTGTCCGTTGCGATGCGGTACCCTACATTCCTGCCAGGTGCACATCCTGAGGCTATGGATGGGGCCGAAGAAGCAATGGGCCACATCACCTGGATCTACTTGATCCAGGCAGTTACAGTTTTGGCAGCAGTCGAGTAAGGCTGCTTATTCTTTCTTATTCTATACTCATTTTTTTCGTGATCTTTCTGCTAAAGAATAAATTATTGTTGCCCCGTTTGCTATTCATTAGCATTATTGGGTTGTAGATACAGAACGGTTTTTATCTATTTGAACTGCCCAAAGGCTGCCTGGACAATTGAACTAACAGGCGGTTTTCGAGATGATAGCTCGCATACATTTTGATGTCATCTGCATAAATCTGAACTTTAATGTCTGATGAAGTCTTTTAAAATGCAGGCAGTTCGAGGGTGTAAATTAGGAATAGCAAAGGAGACAGTACAGCACCTTGTGGCACACCGCTCCTCCAGTGGTACCTCTCAGAAAATCCCAGTCCTACTCTAACAGTCATATGTCTCTCATTCAGATAAGATCTTAACCATTCCAATATTTTGCCGCCAATGCCAAGTTGCTCAAATTTTGATAATAATTTAGAAAGGCAAACCTTATCGAATGCTTTTGATAGATCTAGATAAAGAACATCTATACATTTTTTCTCATTTAGGGCAACATTCCAGTCGTGAACACTATCAATGAGATTTGTGAGTGTTGAGGCGCCTGGTAAAAATCCACGCTGTTCTGATGGGAATACTTTGAATCTTTGAAGCCAGGACAGAATTTTGTTTCTCAAAATTGTTTCCATGACTTTAGCTGATGTCGGAGTAATACTTATAGGGCGAAAATCTGATAGCGAGCGGGCATTAGGGATTTTGGGAATGGCGGTAACTAATGCTTCCTTCCATAAATCTGGTACCTCGCCTAGTAATATCGATATATTAAAAATATGAGCTAACGGTTTACACAGCGACTTTGCACAATTCTTAAACACTATTTGCGGAATACCATCAAAAGGCGTTGAGGTTGAAGGTTTCAAACTCTTTCAGATCAAATTTTCCGTTGAAAGACTACGTGAGAGCGGAAGTTCCAGCAATTCGCACGTAGCCTTTGTACTGGGTCCGCAATTGCACCGATCTTTACTCCTGGGCGAATGCCTTATAGGTCGCGATCCAGAGCTGTTAGCAGCCCTGCGCACTGACCTCACCGCCACTCCTGTACACGTCGTGGGTGACTCGCCCATTTATTGATCATTCCTAGCCAGTATATCTACAATAAAAAGAGTTTGATTAACAATACAAATCAAGCGAATGCCAGCAGTACTTTTGAAGAGAATTGTAAGAGTAGGGACGAGAGAAAATTGGAAGAGAAATTACAACAGAAATCATCAATTACACAATACATACTAGGCAAACATTGAAACTGCACTTCATTCTAAAAAAAATTTAATCTTATTCTACCATATTCCCTCCACGGGCAGCTACTACTTTGGGCATCGCTGTGTGGATGTGCTTAATGTATGACTGAAACTGCGCCTTCGTCATCTTGGTGACCAAATCTTCAGAATTCCTGCTTCTAATTCATCTTTATTATGCGGTTTGAAAGAGTGCCTGACAAAAATGTTGTGCTCTTTTTCAAAACCACTTGCAGCGGAATAATTCAAGGTACCTCAGTTAGTGCTTGAGCTGATGCCAAGTTCCATTGGGTTCAGATCAGGATTTTCAGGGGGCCAGTCAATGCATCTAACATTCCACATATCCAGCAGATCAATTGTTCAGCGAGATCTGTGCTTCTGATCGTTGTCTTGTGCAAGACTACAATTAAAGCCATACCTTTTTGAGGCAAATGGGATGTAGTAATCGTGAATAAGCTGACAGTACAGTCTACTGTCCATCGGAATCTAAATTTTGAGGATAAGAACAGATTACCACTAATCCATCAAAACATGTATAAAAACCTTACTTGCCCATCAAAAATTTTTATTTGGGTGGCTCCTTCACTGGATATGGGGGTCGGCTCAAATGTATACTTCAAGAGGGTGCTTCGCTTTGGAATTTATTCTCTTGTGGTCTTCTCCCTTTCGCAAATAGAATTCTCTCGAGTTATTTTCCAGTTGCACAGTTGACTCATCGGCAAATATTACATCGTGGAATGATTCCTAGCAAAGCAACTAATCTAAAAGTAGTCAAGTTACTAGAAGTAAAAGAAAACCTCACGTTTTTTTTCTATTATTTCCTGACAAAACTGCAGTCTTCTTATCTTGTTCTCGTTCCGTATTAGCTGGCCGTTCCTCGCGCTTCAGGCCGGGCCATGGAAAGGCCTTTCACGTAAAGAGCACGGATTGTGCGTTTCTCTGCTTCGCTTAGAGAGCATTCCTCTTCAATTTATCGCATGATCTAGAAATTGAAGAGGAATGCTCTGTGAAGTAAAGGACTTCTGAACAATTGAAATGAGAAATGAGAGAATGATACAAAAATAATTGGAATAAGAAGAATGGCGTAAAAATGGCTGAAATGAGAGGGCGCAAGAAGTGACATTGTTCAGGTCATTTCTCTGGATTTGACCTTTCGAACCTCGGATGAGAGCTGCTGATAGCGTGTTAAGAGCTGCATGCTATAGTTCATGTTGAGGTCAATACTGTAAGCTTAGGTCACCACTCCACTGGCGAAACTTCGCACCCCAAAATTCTATAGTATCAGTTGGCAGCATTGTTAAGGTTGCGTACAACGCTAAAGTGTTGTTTACTAACTCGAGCAAGGCTGTTTGCGATAAAGAATGTGAAAACGTTCTAAAGAAACTGGCATCTCCCGAAGAAACACACTGCGAGGCACAGTAGCCTCCTCCTAACCCCACTAATAATCCGCCGTATTCGTCTAAACTGGATGCTATTCTGTCGTGCGTATCCAGAATCGACTCTGGCCTTCGGGAGTTGTCCTCTAGGCAGCAAGAGGTTCAACAAATTGTTGACCTTATCAAAGCCAAAGTGGAGCGCCTTGAACAGTCTGAAAGGTCACTAAGGGCCTCTGTCTATAAACTACTTGACCGTGCCCCTCCACCTTCTGAAATTCCCAAAGGTAGTTTTTATTCAAATTTGAAATAACGCATTATAATTGTAGGTAAATCTTGCCAATTTAGCTCTAACGTATCCATACAATCTAACTAAAGAAACAGTGGATGTCATTTACCTGATGAAGCGTTCACCAACGGCATTTGATCGAGCTGTAGAACGAGAACTTTTCGTTCGTGAAGCTGATAAAAACACGACCCTTGACAAGCGAGACGCTCAGGATAAGGTTGCAGTTGCAAAATAATTTCATTTTTCCCCTGATCCGAAAGTTTTTAACCGCAGGTTCGTTGGCTCCGTGAGTTGATTCGGTATCGATACCCTTCTTCTACTCCCACTGCTGAGGCATCACTGTGGTCTGCGTGCCAAGTAGCTATCAACGATTATCACTACAAGAAAAGAAGAAGAGATGTTCTCTGCAGCAAATCCTCTTAGGATGTTCCCCACAAAAACATTTTCTACCCTGATAAATCTGACCCTCCAGCAAAACGTGCTCATATTTTTGAAGTTTCATCTGAGCTTGATCTAGAATGTTCAAATCATTCTAACTCTGACTTTTATCCAATTACAAACTGAATTCCTCCTGTTTTCTTCTGTTTTTGCAACTCTTGCCATGTATCGATAGAATTATTGCTGCTACAATGCTTTTATCAATTTTACGTTTCCTTACTGGAAGTTTTGTGTTCAATGAACTCTGATTGTAGTTGGGTATTCAGAAAAATCAATTATCGTGTTACTCAGCAGCTGTCGAAGTGGGACATTGAGATTACCACTATGTGTAGCTGGCAGCTCAGGAATGCGGCCTAGGTAGGAGAAGTTATGCTGTGAGTTACAAAGGTGTCAGGAACCTTACTATAGGCATTGATGAGACGATAGCCTAATAGAATGTCTGGGAGAGAGAAACGTTCCTCCTCCTAAGAAATCATTCTAAGCGATTATATTCCATTATGGAAACATTTTGTTGCTATTTGGCTGATTTAAAGTCTATGATTTTCCTCAGCTGTGCCCACAGCTTCTTCTTTGGTGCACTTCTGGATTCCCGACTACCTTTCTTGGTGCCGACGCAAGTTTAGTCTCGATCCATTCCAGCAATGCGATGTTGTGACGTCAAAAATATCAAGGTTTGATAGATTTCGAGATGGATGAATGTCCTTTGGTTGCTTTAGTTAAAGATAACCTAACGCTTACTGTGGAGAGCATTGAACGCTCCGTTACGAGCGAAAAGTCCTAGAACTTATAACCTTTTGAAGCCATCCTTTTCTGTTCGGTATACGTCCGACTACCTTCATGCTTCATGTGCGAAATTTAAAAATGTGAAAAATCCGACGAAAAACCCAGGGGGTGGATCGCAGAAGACCAGTTTCAGCTTGTTGGACATGTAGAATCCAAATCAACGCAAAGTTTGTTTATAGTAACTAATGTTGACTACTTATGAATAGTGGATATGCCTGGAGATATGCTAAGTTCATAGCAACCTATCATGTGGGAAAAGGCTGATGGAGTGGCATCACTGATTTCCATTTTAGACTTCAATACGAGAGCGGGCCCAATGCCTGAGGAAACAAGACATGTGATGGAAGAATACCACGAGGCTTTGCAATTTCTGACCTAGAATTGATCCATAGACCACGATATTGATGTTGGGAACCGTCCACCAATTACACAAAGGACGCGACCGGTACCATACGGGATTCGGGCGGAGGTCGAGTCAATCTGAACGATTTGAAAGATTTGAAAGGTATGATTGAGGACACAGTCGCCGTGGGCTACGCCGATAGTTCTTGTGGCTAAGAAAGATGGAATCATCCGACTTTGCGTGGACTACCGAGAACTGAATAAAGTCAAGAAAAAGGATAGTTGCTCACTCCTGCCTATCGATATAACGCTTCAAAATCTTCAAGGAAAACGATGGCTGACATCGTAGACCTAGCCAATGGATATTGGCAGGTGCCGTTGACAGTGCGTGCAAAAGAAATGAGCTCGTTTACAACGAAATCAGGTCCACTCCATTTCACGGTTTTGCCCCTTAGGCTTACCACAGCCCCCAAAAAAAAATCCAGCGCCTAATGGACAAGGTCCTCGGTGATTTGAGAGGTCTGCAGGTCTTTGTGCATATAGATGACATCAATATGCTACGGAAAGTGTAGAAAGACATGTAGAAGTCCTGAAGAGAATACTGGAGGCTTTGAGGAAGGCACAGTTGAAGGTGAAATCACAAAAATGCCGATTTGTGGAGCCCAACTATTGAATTCGTTGGTCATGAAGTGGATGAAGATGGAGTTAAAACAGATCCGGATTTAAAATAATACCCGCCCTGCAAATTTGGCGCAGCTGAGAATTTTCCTAAGACTGGCGGGATACTACCGCAAGTTTGTATTGAAATTTGCGCAAATTTTGAAGCCGCTGTACGAACTCACAAGAGATTTCTGTGGTCTGCAGAACACGAAAACGCTTTTGAAACACTAAAGAAAGTAATTGCCACGTTCGACTTCCACTGAACCTCGGCATCTTGGAAACTTTTTGTCGTAGCTTTGCTGAGCCGACACGAGGTTGTCAGAGGTCTTCATTAGGCTGACGCGTTTCGGCGAAATCGCGTTCTTCAGAGCCTGTAAGGTCAATATCGAGCAATCTATCAGATCAAACACCTCGTCAACTTCACACAAATTCTTGATAATAGCACAACCATTTGCAAGAGATGTAATGCCGTATCTACACCACGGTTCACATATGTTGATGGTGGACACGACTGCTACAGAGTCAGTAAGGGCGCTATTGAAGACCCACCACAGATCAAAAGAGAATCTGTAGATAGGGTGCTAGTTCCCGTGTGATAGAAGTGCATTCCTCTTTGTGGTTTGTTTTAGGGGACTTGGTGCTTATCCAAAGTGCTTCTAAAGTTTTGCGGGCCGATATTTGTGACTCGTAGGCTAGGATCGCAACATTTGTTTCAAAATCATCTCCGTCGTGACAGTTCTGGCGGTGGCTACCCAATGCGTTGGAAGGACGAGATTTCGCTTTTGCCTCTAGATGTTCTTTTACTCGAGCACACATTAGGCGCGCTGTTTCGCCATTGTACTCGTTCCCCGCACTTCTTGCATGTGATCGAGTAAACCACTCCCGCGCTCTTACAATCCCCCTGCTTTCCCTCTGGGAAAGCTACGCAGCCCGGCATCATGCGAAGACGGTCGTAGAGGCGATTTTGGACTAGTGCTCATTTGAGGTTGTATGGGGGTAACTCCACAAGTGCCACCTTGGAGTAAAAGAGGTATTCAGGCTTTCTATCCTGGATCAAAATGAGAAGTTTCTGAAAAGTACGATTTTCCAGTACTGTTAGCTGCTGTAAGACATCCCGGCGTACCCTGAGCATGGGAGCATGTCGCTTTAGTTCAATGCAGGTTCAATGCCTGCTCACAGAAATCTTCTTGCAAAATGTTTGATTTGATCAGAAAAAAACCTTTATTTGGGCAAACATATCAATACTTCGAATAGTTACGAGTACTTTCTTTTGTATTTTGTATCATTTAATGCATTAGATATCCATGAGCGGTCAAAAAATCCTACTTCGAATACCCGAGATCTTTTCTCGCCGACGATATTTTAATTTTTCAATAGATTTATCTGCTTACTTGTTTATTTATTTATTTATTTATTTATTCATTTATTTATTTGTTTATTTGTTTATTTATTTATTTATTTATTTATTTATTTATTTATTTATTTATTTATTTATTTATTTATTTATTTATTTATTTATTTATTTATTTATTTATTTATTTATTTATTTATTATTTATTAAAATCGGATAACCACTGCAGAAATAAATGAGAAACTTACACGGATTGAGAAATAACCAAAGAAACCGATGTTGCTCCGCTGTTTCCATAGAGCAGTGAGAAGGGAAAGGGGTGGGGGGGGGGGAGGTGTGGACAACTCGGTCCGGAAGGGCAGTGGCCTGCCAACACTGCAAGTCTTTGAGAGGTCGCAACGA
This sequence comes from Ancylostoma duodenale, assembly GCA_000816745.1. Taxonomy (NCBI): domain Eukaryota; kingdom Metazoa; phylum Nematoda; class Chromadorea; order Rhabditida; family Ancylostomatidae; genus Ancylostoma; species Ancylostoma duodenale. The sequence goes on from KN726164.1 coordinate 70,701, forward strand.
AGAACTCCGAATACCAACTTAGTAGGTCCGCCAACGTTCTCGATGTCCACAACTAGTCGCCGACAGGGGATCAAATATTTCGGGGGCGATAACTGACTAATAT
>KN726164.1:70903-83101 GCA_000816745.1 Ancylostoma duodenale
TTATTTATTTATTTATTTATTTATTTATTTATTTATTTATTTATTTATTCATTTATTAAAATGCAATCGAGGTCCTCCACAACATAAACGTATGAATATAATACCTCCACATCTGGGCTTGTAGTAACCCCCCCCCCCCCGTCACGTCGTCACAAAATGTTCGGAGTATATAAAGAGGCTGGCCTGAGACGCCGCGCCCCAAGTGTGCATCGAACCTCATGCTAATACACGCGCGAGCGGTGCGTCGCGAAGGTGTTGTGGACCTGACAACGGAAGTGAAAAGCGCGGCGGAAATAGTGTCAGAAATCGCGGCACGCAGAGAGTCTCAAAGTTCATGGCCTCGTGCGCGACCAAGTTCGTGACGGTTTGTAACGGTTTTTTTTTGCGTGGGTTTGATTCTAGCTGACGCATGTGTTGGTGGGACCTATACGGGCAAAAACCCGATTCTGTCGCGGCTTTTTGTCAAAGAGAATCGAACCCGTTAAGGTTCACGTGAGAGAAGCCGGCATTATCACTATGCCATCACGCATACGTGTTGGCACACGTGAACGGAGTTACAGAAACATTTCTCATCTCTAAGGCATGGATAATGCGGCGTCTACCTGAGGCAGAATTTGCTGAATGTTCCTTAGCCCAATCTTGTTCACCCAATCTTGTTCACCACCACGACCATCATCGTTTTGATAGTTGAGAAATTAGGAAAAGGAAAGTCGTTCATCAATTGATCTTGTGATCTCATGATCTTGCTAATCGGTACTGCTGATCAAGAGGCCGACCTTCTTCTAAGTAATGGCGAGGTGCACACAATATCAGCCACTCTCTTTCGTCTACCTGGCCGTCATAGTGCATCGGGTATGTCATGTGCTGTAGCGCAGCGCATGTGTGCGCCACAGAGACGCATGCAATATGGTTCAAATCCCCGGTCGCTCAACAGTTTTACATGTAGGCGTATCAGCTCGTGACACTCTCGCGCATAGCTCGTGCAATGTTCTTAACTTGTTCTGAACTATTACGGACCTGGCTCGTACATAATGTGACGAACCCGGGAGGATTATGCCACCCCTAAAGCCCAGAGCCCAACTTAGTAGTGGCAAAAACTCTCAATCAGTCTTTCGTTGATGCGCGTAATAGAAAATGGAGTCATTAATGGTTTTTATTGGCATTCTGAACTGTGCGTTCGCTTTGGGCGGCTGCTGCCTCTAGGGCTCCGCACAACGTCGTTTTATTTCTAAATTTAATCTTTAATTCAGTCCCCCATTTTTTATTAGCTGGCTTTATTATTTACTCGATTTTTCTGAATTATATTGCTTCGGCTTCACATCCCTGATTGCCCATATTCTTGATTTTCCGAATAGAAATCAATTCCTACTTTCTCGCTCACACCAACAGTGCATTGATTCGCCTGTGATCTCTCTTTAGCACCAACAATGCCCTACATATCTACGCGGTTCAAAAGCAAAAATGCAAATTCCACTTAATCCGTGTTCTCTCATTCTGTTGCAGTTACTACCGCTGCACTTGTGGATCGCTTGACTTCAGCAGTGACCGTTGGTGAGATTTTATCCTCTCTTCTAGGAAGAAATTCTACATTGTGTTCCGATCCTATCATAGAGCGGATGGTGCTTGCCTTCAAGTCCAAGTTTTCGCAAATTGTGGATGAGACAGATGAGAGATCCCGAAGCATAGTGATATTTGGTATTTCTGGGAACCCCTATGAACTTCCTCCATCCCGCCGGCAGATCAACCTGGGCCCGTATGCATGAACATCCCCGCTGGGGAGGGGAGGGGATCAGGTTTGCTGTCAAGTATTCAAACATTTCCTAATAGTGCTCCAGCGATTGTCCATATATAGAATCCATTATGGATCCCCTAAACATGTGCAAAGTATTGGACCACCTGCGCTTCTCTTGTGAGTTTACCAGTCGATGAAATATTTTCGAGGGAGAGGGAGGGAATGCACATCCCCTACGCTAAGTGGGGGATCAGGAGAGATCGCGCAATTTTGCAAATTAACACCCAGACAATAGCGAATCTAGAGGCAACCCATCTCCATTAAAGTATTCAGGCTAGAAAGATTTCCAAAAAATGTGAAACTTACGAAAAATTGGATGGCAAGCCCCTCGTGATCCCCCATTCAGCGTACGGGATGTTCATCTCCTCCTTTCGAAAGGCGTCGTCGTCTCGTGAAGATACAACAAAAGCGCAGCCTGTCCAATACTTTCTACATATGTAGGGGATCCATAAGGGATTCAATAAATGGACAATCACTCGAGCACCGTCTGGAAATGCTCGAATACTCGACAACATATCTGATCCCCTCGCCTCCTCTGCTGGAACGTTCATGCATACGGGCCCTGGAGGACAAAGTTGCCGGCATCCTCGATGTCTCGAGTTTGAGTGTCGGCCAGTGGAAGTTTACCGTCTGGATAAGCGCACTAACACTAAGAATAGGCTCGTAAAGGTAGTTTTGCCGAGTAGATCCCACTGGACCACTGCCCTTTTAGACACTTTTCACTTTTTCACTTAAGTCAGGCAGGTCTAGCTGGGGTCTCTGTGAGCAGAAGCATGACCCATGCTCAGACAATTCGCGATTATAAGCTTCGTCAGCTAGCACGAGAGAAAAATAGGAGTTAGCCTACCCGCGAGTGGGTTATCTCTATAAAAGGGAGCTGACACACGTATCTGCGCTTCCAATTAGGCGTACGTAGGGAAACCACTGATCTCGCATGGTCTCACACCCTCCCTCTCCTGCTTCCTATTCAATGCTGGAAGTATTGTGAACAAAATCCATTTATTACATAATTTTGTTGTGTTAACCGCCCAGATGTTGTGTGCATTAGCGAAGCCTGGCTAAACCCAGATATTCTCAACTCTGAATTGATATCTAATCTCCCCTACACTATTGTAAGAAACAAGCGGATCTCTCACAAGGGAGGGGGTGTATGCTGTCTAGTTAAAGATGATTTCAATGTCCAACTACTACTCTCTTCAGGTGAAATAGTGCCTGTTTAGATCTGCTGGGCTCTACTCCTCAATCCTGTGTGAGATTTGTAGTCGTTTATCGCCCTCCAAGCATACATTAAAACGGAGACGACAAGCTGATTGATCTCTTCTATGAGTTGTGTGCTCTACCAAAAACCATCGTACTTGGTGACCTCAACGTTCAGATCCATCTTCCGCAAAACGCCGACAAATCGCCCAGTAATTTCTCAGAACGTTTTAGAATCGTTTTTCCGAGTTGTAATCTTAACCAAAACGTTTTGGAACCTACCAGAGGAAACGCTACTCGACTTAGTTTTATCTTTTGTCAACAATGTTAGGATTCTTCCTCCTGGATGTTCCGATCATAATATTGCAAGCTTCAAAGTCTACCATTGCATTACAGTCTACCACTACCATTGCAACGGGAACTCGTCACTTTCTACGCCCGATTTCGTCCGCGCAAACTATGCTAATCTCATAAGCTCATTTCACAGTATCAACTGCATGGGCATCTTCGAAAATTATTCTAGTGTGTCTGAGCTGTACTACCGATTCTACCTTGTGGTCTACAGCAATTTGCAGAAGTAGGCAGTACTTATTCTGAACGCCACCCATGTCCCAGTGGAGTACCGTAAGGAGGAGTACTCTCCCCTCTCCTTTTTCTAGCATACACTGCTGACCTTCCTCCTTCTTGAATACTCCTGTAAGAGTGAAAGTTAAGATGTTTGCAGACGACATTAAGGTCTATTGTTCCTACTATCCGGCAGAAAAAGAGTGGGCACACGAGAACTTGACTGCCTCTGTTAGAAAGATGGTAGGTCCGAGAAGTGGGATTTCCCTATAAATTTCTCTGAAACAGTCACTCTGCTCTTGAACCTACTCCCCAAAAAGTTTTTCAATTCGATAACACAACTCTTGCTTGCCTTGAGGATCTTGGAGTATTTGCAGAAAAAGATTTGAAACTTGATAAACACATATAAACGGTTGCTAAGGAGGCGCTTGCCTCCCTTTTTGTTCTTTTAAAGGATGTTCACAGTAGTGACCACAGAGTTCTTCTGAGGTTATACAAAAGGTTATACAAAAAGTTGGACTCCCACATACGGAGTACCGTTCTCCCATATGGAGTCCCCTCATCGGGAATCAAATTATGAAGATTGAAAAAGTCCAACAGATATTCACTAGAGTAGTTTCCTGTGGATGCGTTCCCAACTCCTCTTACCCCCAAACAATGCCATACAGTAGAGAGGGGCTAGATGTCATCAGAATTAGAAGCCTCAAGTACAGAAGAATCGACCTTGTATTTTGTTCCCGCATTATTCGCCTTGAAGTAAAACTACGAGCGAGTAAGTATTGGAGTTTCAGACCATGCTACGATCGTTTGCCTTGCATTATCCCATTATCCAAAAGTCGAAATTTCAATGCTGTTTTCAAATCATTCTTTTTCCGAACATGCAGGCGGATAAACCAACCACCAACTTGCATTGTTTCATCTGAAAATTGCCCCGTGTCTTCAATATGCACAAATAGTTCCTACTACGGCTATTTCTAACTGGCTGTTGTTGAGCTTCTCTTGCACACTTGCGAGCTCAGTTGTTTCGGTTTAACTCTTTTCTAAGTACTTCCTTCCTTGCAATACAATTTCCACATTTGCAAATTACCCTATTTTCTCACATGTTTTTTTTTCGGTGACTTCTGTCGTTCTGGATGTATCCGCTGAATTAAACCGTTAAAAACTCGGTAGAGTTTATACTTAAGTAATCTTAGCATGTACCTACGTGTGAAGATCAGAACGAAGTACGCCGAGGCAAAAAAGAAGAAAAGATCTTTGCTTGAGGAATAGAAAAATAGAGTTGAAGGACATTGGAGTTGTGAGTTAGTAGTGTTATGAATGTAATACCCTGAATTAAAAGAAAATTTTCAGTTTGATCGTAGCTATGCGAATGCAGTGCGATTTCAAAGACCGGAATGGAACAACAATAGAGGAGCTATTATATGTCAGATTAACGAAGGAAAAGGAATTGAGTGGTTAAATAAATAATAGTCACATAGTTCAGTGACCGAATAATCGAAGCCATATCACTCGGATCTGGTTAATCCAGGCAGTGACAGTTTTGGCAGCAGCCGAGTAAGGCTGCTCATTCTTTCTCATTTAATACCCATCTTTTTTTGTGATCTTTGCGTTAATCTGTATCTTGTGAATCCTCTGCTAAAGAAAGAATTATTGGCTCCCCCGTTTGCTAGTCATTCGCAATATTGGGTTGTGGGTTCACAGCTCCACAACCCATCAGTGCGAATGACTAGTTGTTGTTTTTATTGATTTGAACTGTCCAAAGAAACCTACTGAGCTTGAGGTAAGATTCAAATCTGCAAAGCAGTAACCCTCGAATGCCCACGCTCTCCAGTTTAGAAATAGGGTAAGCGTGGTCAACAAAGTCAAATGTCTTGCTTAGCGCGAAGTGTATGACAGTGAACAGTTTACCTATACTAAGCGAGGTTGCCCAGTCATGATTGCAGCAAAGAAAATGTGTGCAAGTAGATCTTCCTTGCAAAAAGCCATGTTGTTCATCGGTTGTGCATTTGATTTTAGAGAACCATTTGAGGAGGTGGCACGTCATCATCTTTTCCGTGATCCTACATGGAGTAACCGGATACTTATGGGTCCAAATTCTGATATACGTCCAGCTGAGGGGACCTTGGGTATGGAACTGATTGGGGCATGCTTCCAGAAACAAGGTACCTTACCGAGCAAGAGAGTTATATTGGAAATGTGGGACAACGGTAAAGCTAGAGAGTCAGTAAATAATTTGAAGAATATCGGTGGTAATCCGTCAGAGGTGGCTGAAATAGGTCTCCTCGTAGCCCGTAAGTATCTGCGCACTTCATGGACTCGGATGCAGGGTAGGGCAAGAAGAGTGCGTAGATGGCGGACTGGATGGACACGTTGTTGCAGAGGAATTCAAAACGCTGGAGAAGTATTTTTAAAATTGATTCAATTTATCATGTGCGGAAAGCAGCTCAGAACCATCAACCACTAACAAACTAGGGACATACTTTTTCATTTTGATACGGTGCTGGGTCATTTCAAAAAGTCTTTACATACTACAACTGGGTGCTAGTTTACGTTCTTTGTGGTCGTGAAATCGTTTTTGATGGTAGTTGAGGTCCTTACACTCCCTGCGATGATGAGGGCACCGCAGTGGATCTGCACTCGTCAGGAACAATTGGTTTTTTTTTTTGCCAAAAAGATTAAGATATGTTTTGAGTAAATATTTTGTGAGGGACTGAATGCCTGATTGGGATAAATCGTGCCCGCTAATTCACCCAGTATGTTACACAGATCTTAATAGAAAGCCTTTTCACAGCTTCGTAAGAAGCTATACCGTCTTCGGCTTTTGCAAGAGGAGCGAATAGCCAGCTCGAGTGGTCCGAGATGCTTTTGGACTCAGCCGATTGTACGTCTTCTCGCGGTTGCATTCGGTTGCATTAGAGAACCGAGATCTTTTTAGGGCACGAGAAGGATTGATTGTCAGCTGATCTATTTACTAAACCATCGCCCTTCTGAAGTGGATTCCCTCAGTATGCTTTCAGAATCATACCAATTTCCCTCATTTTCTGAATTTTTTCTTTGTTTTTGTAACTGCCAATCTTCTTTATTAGAATTCTAAGGTAGTTATGGCTGTTTCGCTACTATAAGAGCTAGTTTCTGTCGGAGTTTTGATTTTCTCTCGTTTCTTCCCAGTTAGTTAATTCCGTGATGTTTTGATTTCCAAGTAGCGACTTTGTTAAATGATACTAATCTCCGATGGTTATTTCTTTTTCTACTGTATGGAGATGCTGCAGTTCAGAAAAAATGACTAATTCCGCAAAGATCCTCACGGTGAAAAACACTGCCTTATCGATCTTTTGCTGTCGATCCTCACCTCATGGCTCGTGCAACTGGACCACATTCGTTGGACACCTAAAAGCAGTGTTTCCAGTGCTAAAGGAACGTTTTGTCTTAAGAAAAGTGTTTGGCACCCTCCCAAATATGCCGAGACCTTCGAGTCAAAAATTTCCGTGGGTGCTTCCTTTAAAGGCAGCACCCACGAAAATTTTCAACTCCGAGATTTCAATATAGCCTTGGGTTTTCGACCATGGGGAACACGAATCTGGGGGTTAATTCCATTGAAAGTTACAGGTAAACAATTTTCAGAACATGCTCCGAATTTGCGGCAATTGAACGAAACGGTCGAGCTGCCAGGGTTGGAGGTAGGGCAAAAAATCGATAATACTGACTTGATCGCCACGTATTTCGTCAAAGCATTTGGACACTTGCGTGGTTTTGCAGCATATTCGAGTAACAAAAGAATAGAAATCAGAAGAAAATGAAGTGGAGGCTGCATAAACGTACTAGTGAACAAAAAACAAGAACAAGTGCGAAAGAATAGAAAACAAAATAGCACAAACACACAAAACTGAAAAAAGGAAGATATGAGTAGAGAAAAGGGAAATCAGGTGGTGAAAAGTGGTAGTAGAACGCAAACAGACAGCTGCAGCCACAATGACATAGGAATTGTAGGGAAAAGTGCGCGGAACAACCTTTTCCCACAGAAAAACTGAGCGAATGCAGGTAAAAACAGCTGATCCGTTCAAACGTCGTCCCACGGCTATTTCTGCGCCGCAGGTGAACTCGTACCAAGAGGCTGGGTTTGAAATGTTGAACTGGAGTTATACTTGTGATATCTCATGAAATGCGGGGTCTCCGACAGCATTTCCATCGCAGAATTGTCGCGACAATGCCTGAGGTTCGAAAACTTCCAAAAGTTCAGAGAGGAAGATTATCGTGGGTGCTGCCTTTAAAGAGTTGTCCAGAATGAGTGCAGTATTTGATGCAGATAGCGAATTATTTGCTTCAGATAGTCAGACAGCTCGAGTGCTCCTTAAAATTTTTGAGTCCTTCCATTGCAAAAGTCTGCTTTTTCGTCAATCAATGCACAATCAGATGGCGCGAAATTAGATTGGGTCGACGTCAACTATCAACATGTGTATCGTACTTTAAACCGTCTACCTCTACGTTGCTCCACTTCACCTGACTTCAATCCCTGAATTTTTCCTGAAAAATGTGCTCTCGGTTTGATTGCAGCCTTGACGTACCTTTTCCAAAAGAATCTTACTTAGAGGAACTGTCCCGCAGGTCTAGCGTGTAGGATGAGTCAAGGCTGTTTCAGAAGCTGAGCAATATTGGGATTTCAGGATGCCTTCTCCGCCTTCTAGTAAACTTCCTCTCGAATAATTGTCAAGTTGTTGTTGTTAACGGAGCTCTACCTGAGCAGTATAGTATGTTGTGTGGGGTTCCACGGGGCACCTGTATAGGGCGGTTGATGTTCCTGCTGTATATCAATGACCTGCCGAACCACCTCCCCGAGGGCGTACAGTGCTCAATGTTTGCTGATGAAGTCAAGCTTTTCTGTAATAATTGAGCCACCTTACTCCAGTCTGGTCCTGATGCTGTCACTGCACGGTCTAAAATATGGGGACTTACCATTTCTCAGGAGAATACCTTTGTATTATGTCTGGGTAAACGGCCCAATTTTCCAACTTTTTTTCCAATTTTCCCTTGGAGGGCAAAGCATTTGTTTGAATGAGAAGGTTAGAGATTTGGACGTTTCGAAATGTAACACTATGTCGTATCATGAGTACATAATAGAGATAGTTGGACTTGTTAACAGAAGAGCATACCGCATTAGGAGAGCTTTTGCAATCAGGAAGGTTCAAGTATTGTTTCGTCTTTTCTGCACTATGGTTAGTCCACTTCTTGAGTATTGCCCCATGATCTGGTCACCGACAACCGGCAGCTTAGTTCAGCAAATCAAAAAGGTTCAAGTAAAGTTTACTGAGGCAATCTTTGCCCGATCTGGTGTTTTTCGCTTGTCTTATAAAGAGAGGCTGCTTCGCCTCATTGCTGAAACGCTAGAGCTCAGGACAGAGTTGATGGATTACGATGTTGTATTTAAATGCGCTTCGAAACAGGAAGACTTGGAATTCAAACAACTTTTTACGAAACCAAATACCATTGGTATCACACGAAGTCCAAATTCTCGAATTTTGCACAAAAAGTCGTTTTCTAGACAGTATGGTAGTTCATTCGCTCAGAGAATTGTCCCATTATGGAAAAACTCCCACGGGATATCATTTATTCAAAAACTGCTCGTTCGTCTTATGATAAAGTTAAGAAATATCTACGCTCAAAAGGGCACTTTTACCTTCACCTGCTTACATTTTTTCTCAGACTCTGGTAAGTATTCATCGTACTTCCCCAACACTTAATTGGCACTGACTGTATCATTTCAGATGTGAGGACTATCACTACAGGATCAATTGTTTCCTCGGATATGCCCAACCCATCCCAGTGCATCTGAGCGAAATTGGGCCTGGCATGGTTGACGGACCTAATAAGCTGGTATCTGGAGCCCACATATGTGCACATGTGCACCTGCAGTGTTTGGCAGCCACTGCTCTTCATACAACTTCAGCTTGCAGAGTTGGGTGGACACTGCTCTTCCTTGCCATGGCGCCATCCCTACCCCAATCGTCCCTAGTCAGTTTTGTTTGTTATCTATTATATCGGAAGCTGTTGGTTCTCGGGTTGTTTTGCTCTCAATTGTACCGATAAACATTCATAACATAACATAACAACTATAATCGTACCAATTGGGCTATTTTTCCCTCGTGCCTCTCAAAATCCTAGAGATCCATTCGCATTTCTGCATGAATTCGAAAGACATAAATAATCGTTCCAGATGTGCCAGAATCAACCTCCAATTCACCCGTAGAGCAATAGAATCATGATTTTAATACCAGCATAGCGTAGGGATTTGAGTAAGAGTGATTGCAATGCAATGCAAAGTTATCTGGCGTCTGAAAATTGGTTCAGCTCATTTAACAACGTCGACCATGTAAATGAAACGCACGAACTCTTCCTAGCCTTACTGCATCATACAGTTAGAATATTTGTTCGCTCATTTTCAAGATTGTATCACTCAATACCTCTACAAAATGCCTCGTTATAGAGAAAACTCATGGAATTTCGCATTTTCTCTTCCAGTAAAAGGATCTGGCTCCATTCCCACAAAACCCCCACAAAATTGCAGACCCCTACAAAACCGGAGGTTATTTTCTACAGAGGTTTTTCTAATTGGAAGAAGGGGGAAATTAGAAAACTGGCAAATTATGACGAAATTCGTGGCCAATGTCTCCTACAGCCACGAAGACTCCGCGGAACAAGGTTTTCTTTTTTTTTATCTCTTTACCTGAAGACTCCTTCATCCTCCTTGTTTCGCGTGAAGGAAACCCCGCGCTGCGGAGTTTTCATGTTGTATTATATTTCTTCCGAAATTCCAAGTGGTTGATGCACTTGAGCCGGCCGCAGCTGGAAAAAGAAAGAATGCTGCGACATTTCCGACGCATAAGTTGGTGAGCGTGGGATTCCCCATAAATTGGTGAGCTTGGGGTAGCCAGAGAAATATGCACTGCTGCAGATGAGTTTCCATCGGTGCAGGTTTCTCGCCCAACATTGTGAAATTCAGGACGGATGACCACTCCTTTAGTAGCGTGTACATGGTGCTTCCTCATTGTAATTACAAGATACCATGCGATAAGCATATAGGGACAGAACTTATGATTCAACCTAATGGTATCTATTATTTAAAAAAAAGCAGTGGCGTTTTGTTGGCATCCAACGGACCAGGGTTAGTTCTTAATTTCCAACACATTACTGAAAACAAAATATTTGCATGGAGAGAGAAGAGACCAAAGAATATAAGAGTCTTTTGTCTTCCCCAGGTTTTTTTTCCATTGAATGTAGCCCCACATTTCAGGGATCCTCTTAAGGATCTTCACACAAGTAGAACAACCTCATGTGCCTACCGGGGGCGACGGCGTGTAGCAAAGTTCGTTAAACCACCAAGAATCTTCTGTTTTTTATCAATAGCTTTATATTTATTTTTATTTTCCGTAGCTTTGTATTTATTTTTTTATTTAAAGCATTTGTAACTATTTTTCGGAGCAGGAGCCGACCGCTCGTCGGATGTGGGAGCTGAATCGATGCCTTTTCACAAAAGAGATGTAGTTAGTTATTCCTATGCGTTATAGCGAATATACGCTCTATAATTAAAAATCGTCACGCTTACCCAGTTTGTAGATGCGCCAACACACGGCGACTGTATTCTGAACCTCATTCTGTGCAATGAGGATAATATGATAGAGAACACCCGCATTCTGCCTCCTCTTGGTTCTTGTGATCACTCTACAATAAATTTTCACTTGCGTTTGCGATCCGAACTGAGTTCAAGATACGTCCTAAAAAGGAACTTCAAATTGGTCAACTATGGCAGCATCTCAAGTTATTTATCAGGCCTGGATTGGCTCGGCTCTTTTTATTCCATTAACACGTTCGCGACAATGTGCTCAACCGGTTGACACGCATGGTGCGACGCGTGGAACCGTGTGCTCAACCAGGTGAGCACGCTCTTTCCAGAGTTATATTTCGGTGAAGCAGTCATAATGAGCAAACTTCTATGTAGTGTTATACTAAGAAATATTCAAGCTTCCTATACATGCACTGGGCAGAGCTGATCTTCACTCAAACTTTTTCAACACGTGGTTGAAACATACACCATAGAGAACGATACATATGAAAAAGAAAATACAATCAGTATTCAGTAAATGGATAACAAACATTTGAGAACACCCTTGACGACCACAAAAGAGAAAAATATCGGGTTCAGATTTGCGCAAATTCGGGGTATTATGCGGCGGAGGAAAAATTCCTACCACCTGGGACCACGTGCTCAACCGGTTGAGTACGGGTCCCACTTGTGCAAAAGCGCGTGTGTCCCATGTGACACACCATGCCAAAAGCGTAAGGTCGCGAACGTGTTAAATCACTTTTTTTTTAGCGCTACCTCCTTTTCCTAGAAGAACCCTAGTTTGTAGGTACTTAGTAGCTCATTTCGGAGCCCGATGGGGCTCGGTTTTTCCCAGCCGACACTGACCACCTAGTGCTGTGCCCTGGGGTCCACGGCAAGTGTCTGAGTTGAGACTCTGCATACAGAAATGAAGCACTGTATTCCTGCGTTGAAGCACAGAGTTCCTCTTGAAAGGTCGCGCCCGTTCCACTTTGTTGGTCGCAGTGTTTTTTTTTTTCTAACTGCTCATCATGTTAAAATGGCTCGCGAA
>KN726165.1:19480-31808 GCA_000816745.1 Ancylostoma duodenale
AATGCAACAACTTTAATTAACGTGACCGCGACAATCCAGTTAAACCAAACAATGCATTGCATTCTTGTCAATGCGATGCATTTTTGTCAATGCATTCAATTTGATGCATTGCATTTTATGCAATGTATTAAATTAAATGCATTGACAAAAATGCAATGCATTGCATTTTTATGCAATGCATTGAAAAAAATGCAATGACACCAATCGTGTTGCATTACATTGCAAGAAATGCAATGGATTGCAACAAATGCAATTGTTTTGACAAAATGCAACAACTATAATTAACGTGACCGCGACAATCCACGGACAACAATCACTTCTAGAACAATTTCGAATCGGGCAACGAATGAAGAAAAAAAAACAATTTCAACAAGGAACTTCAACTTCCTTTTTTTGTCAAGTTTATTTTTCCCTCCCTTGAAAAAACTTCAAGGAAGGGAAAAATAAACTAGGCAAAAAAAAAACTAAACTCATTCAACTAACAACGAGTCTACTAACGAGCACTGTTAAGAACGGTCTCGGTAGCGAAGACGCAGTAGAAAAGTATCCTGAGTTGGAACTTATGCGGCAATTGTCTACCATCAGCACCGTAGTATAGCACATTCTGAAAACATTACAGCCTTGGAAAGAAAACTATGTTGAAAAAAGAACAAGTACTTCAAGTTTAATCCAAGTGGGTGAAAAGATGACATCGATATCCTCGTCGCTGTAATCAGACCGGGTCTCTTTGTTTGTTTCTGGAAAGAAGATGAAGAAAAAAAACGCTTCAGCTACTCAAAACCATTAGAGGCTGACAGTGCTGGGAATCCGTTTGAATTTGATGGCACCATCTTCGTAACTGTAGACACGAAAGTTCGCGGCTGAAAATGAATCGTGAAAAGAAATTCAGTGACATGTAATAAGACTTCGAATTCACCTACAGCGCCTTCCACAGGCCTCGAAGGAGTCTAGTTTCAAAACAGATACCTTGATGTCTCTTTATCGACTACTCTCCCTGCTCTGATTTTTATTCACCGAAGGTTAATAAGTCTTCGACAAAATCTATATTCTTCTAATTCTTTCTAACATTTCAAGTCCGAATTTCCTGCTTATCACCAGTAGGACCAACCGATTGTCTACATTTTTTTGAAGGTTGTGCAGTATCGTGTCTCGGGCACTCCTTCCGTTAAGCCTTACAGCATACTGCTGAATTTCCTGTGTTGGTGAGGTCTCCTAAAAGTCACTATGCAGACAGTGTAGATTGTCCTGTAGTACTTAGTTTCCAAGGACTAACCTGAAGAAAAACGAACCTATATAGCGTAGTTATCCTCTGAAAGCAATGAACGTTCGCGCTCGGCTACCATTTCTCTGCGAAATCATGCAAATCCGTCTGCAATCATATATATGTGCGTCTGTTTGTGTGTATGTTGAAGGTATAACAGGGCTGTGTTGGACGGCCTTCATGTGGAATTCTCCGCTATGCGGACCCACTTGCGGATGGGTGCCTGCGTCTCACATGCGACTGACGCACGGAACTAGTATAAAATGCTCTATGCAGTAAGCGTCATTGGAGCTGACACCACCAGACCGATTACTAACATTGAGCGCTTGAGGACAGGCAGAGGAGCTCCTGAGCTACATGCATTGTCACCTTGTGATGCCGTGGAAGTCAATCATAAACACGTCTTATATGCTTCCAACCAATTTAATCGCAATGCTAACAAGAAACATTGGTACTGTTGTACTTCAGCGGTCCCATTACCGACCTCAAGCTCGAAAAAAAAAATGGATTTCTCTGAAAACTTGTGTACAGGGGGTAGTCGAGGATGCCGTTCACGGATATCACGCTCGCTTCGCACGATAATATCGACTTTATTCAACCTATCGATGTTTTCCAAGGAATGGACCTCCGTTGGGGTCTGTCCGAAAACTTGCATACTGGGGTTTTTGAAGATGCTAGTAACGAAAACGATCTGCAAGAAAAGATCGACTTAATGAGAAACTCCAGTAAATTCGGGACCCTACAGCAAAAAAAAAAACTCGGAGAAATTCAGCGAAATCGAGACTATAATACAAAACTACGATTATATTCGTGATCAGCACCTTCAAAAACCTCCAGGTCTTCCGAAAGATCTGAGGTATGACCGAAATATGGAAAAATCGATAAAATCAATAAAATCGATATTGTCGTGCGAAACGAGTACGATATTCGTGATCAGCACCTTCACTACCTCTGTAAACAGGTTTTCGGAGTAATCCATTCTTTCGCGTTCGGGGTAGACAGTAGGGCTGCAGTAGTAAGGACTCCAGCGTCCCCACAAGTCTGCAAAAGGATGAATCATTATCATGACCTCTACAGCTGATGGAACAGCTGCAGTCTACTTGAACTGTTGTAGAGCAAACAATAACAACTCTTTGCCACGAATAACACCAGATATGAATGCGGATAAGCCCGAAACAGCTGGAAACAAAAAAAAAAGCAACAAAATCTAAGGAAGACAAGCAATGAAAAATTATGAAGAAGCTGTCATCAGCAGAATAATACAGAAGCTACCTATGTCGCGGACAGCGAAAGCTACCGCTCCTCAGCAGTAATGCTTCGTGCCAATAACGAGCCCCAATGCAACGGCAGTCACGCGCCGCGGCACTAGCGCACCCGCATCGATCACGCGCAACAAGCTCCGCCTCCTCCGCCAAAATCTGTATGAATGCGCGGTCAGCAGTCTTCGCGCCTTTTGGTCCCGGAAAGTTCAGTAGAGTTGGCTGCCGCAACAAAGGACAGAAGCCCGTAACAGGGCTTGAGTGTGTTATCGTAAATCTTATTGTCGTTCGCTTCCGTTTCGTTCCACCATCGTGCGCTGTAAGGGAGGTGGACGCTTAGGCGTCCTCGCGGGGGACCCGGGGTAGGGACGATGAAGGGGGAGAGCCACGGTTGAAGCCTAGAATCTGAGGTGTTCAAACTGATCATTCACGAGGGCTCACAATGCACTAGTAAAAAAATGAAATAATGTCCAAGAAATCTCGGAGTTATTAGTGTAGTACACCAGGAACTCGCGATACACCACGTTACATACATGGTGTACAGTAACCACTGAACCACAGATGCAACAACCTACCCGGCTCGGCCCTTTCCCCGAATTCGGCGACACTAGGCTCACCATAGTCCCCTACAATTCCTGCTCCTAGATCTTGCGTGCGTCTAGGTTGCTGTCGAAAAGCGACTGTAAACGAAGACATAATACTTGGACAAAATGCCAATAAAGTTTCCATTGATGAGAATACCAATAATAACGTGGTGCGTTTCAGTATGAAATGGATTTGCGGAGACATCAGAGAAAAACAAGTGCAAAGGTCCGCATACTTGAGGAGGGCGAAAAAGGCAGTGGGCAGAACAATTCCGGTTGCTTTTTGAAAAGAGGGGAAAGAGTTTTAAAAAGTCCATATTTTCAATTCTTAGAGGAACCATCAACACTGCTTCCCTAACAAAACTTCTGAAAACTAATGTTCAAAAAAGTACTGACCCCTTTTTCTATCAAAAAGAACGCAATCCTCCAGTGGTAGATAACCGCCTAGTCTCATGCGAATCATCTTGATATTGGTTTTGTGCTAGGCGGTGAAGGCTGCCAAAAACTGCTCCGCCACCAAAATGTACATGAATTTTAATGAGGAGTTACAAGATTTTATCTTTATCAATCAAGAATTTATACAAGAATAATACAAAAAAAAAGAATTGACCTCACCTGCAACTCTCTCTAGCACCGGTTTTGCTGACGGGTAAGCTACGGGAACTCATGGCATGATCTGAAATGAAAAATTCTAGAAGTGTATATTTAACAAGAACTCAGCGTTGAGAAACAAGCACAGACGCAATGTTTTAGCTGGATTAGAAGAAAACAATATAAACAACACAACAGCAGTATTAACGGTACGAAATGAGACATTCATTGTGTAGAATTTACCAGCGAACATTTGAATGTGAGTGCCAGCGCCAGCGAAGGTATTTTGCAATTCATGGGCCGCGGCTTGCCCGCTAAAATTATCTAAATGAAGCCCAAAACAATGGTTTGATTCAGCAGGAAGGTAGTTCTTGATTGCTACTGAATTAATGTTTTACATTTTACCCAAGAGATGCTTCAGCTGGTTTCACACAAATTCAAGTCAGAAGTTTCAGGGGGCCACTCCAAACGCTCATGTTTCCACTGGTCGAGATGTTTGTTTGTGAACTGGGATGCGTGCTTAGGATCATTGTCCTGAGCAAGACGGCATCTATTGTTGAAGACCGACCCGGCAAACGGGAGATGATAGTCTCTGATGTTTTTACAGTAGAGCACTGTTCCCGCGTCTATGTCTTATTTCTGTCTTGGTATCTAACCTTGTGGTATTGTTTAAATTGTCCTAACTAAGAGTAGATTTAGTTGGAAACCAAAAGCATTCTTGTTTGAGCCTCTGCATTAACTAACAACACTCAACCCTTTATCCTTCCCTCCTGGGAATGATGGGTTGTCTTATATTAAGACCTATTTTCAATTTTTTTTCCAGTAACATATACTATGCCTTTTACAGTACTCGGTATAGTCATCGGCACCTGCGCTCCTGCCTTTAGTCGTAGACACCAAGGAGGAGAGTGAAGTTCATTCAGATGTGTTACTTATGACTACAACAATGAGTCCAGCTTCTATGATGTTTCTAAGCTTATTCGTGTTAAAGGTGATTGGAAGCGGTGAGCATCCATCCAAGTTTACGCCTGAGGTTCGTACCAGATCAGAGACTCGTTATCACAACCGCCCCCGAATGGGTTTCCAGTTGCATTCTTGGGTCGCGGTATCTCAAAAGACTTTTGCCATCTAGCGAACGAGCACACTATACTAAGTAGAAGCTGATCATGAATCTACTCTAGAATTCACACCAGTAGATTAGCGTAACGTCCTGATGTTCAAACGTTTGCGAAATGCAGAGTAGTCTGACTAGTCCTAGTTCCGGTACAATTACAAAATGCTAAACACCGAAATACTCTAAGAATACAAAAGTAGCCTCATATCCTCGGTCGTTGATTTGTTTATCTATTTGGTTGCGAGATGTTGAGGTTTATGTCTTTTCTCTCTAGTTTGGTCCTGTTATCTGCATTTTTTTGCTCCACTTCAATTGACGGCACAGCTTGCTGCGTATTGGAATAAATAAATAAATAAATGAATAAATAAATAAATAAATAAATAAATAAATAAATAAATAAATAAATAAAGTAAATAAATAAATAAAACACAAAATAAAATGAATAAAATAAAATAAACAAATAAATGAATGAATAGATGGATGAACAAATAAATAAACAAAGAAATGAACGAATAAATTGAACTCTGCAAGTTAGGGTTGAAAGAGGATGTGAAACACTAAGTTCGTTATCACTTTATGGCAGGTTTAGTGGATGGAATGAGAAGGGAACATTATTTTCATACAGGATCTTTGTTTAGTTGCCAGATCAGAGGTTTGTTTCTACTTCTTATAATAATTCAGAACTTCAAAAGCAGAAAATCAGCACTCTGTTTACCAGAAGATTCCCCTTATTGGAAGCCGGCTTTCACTAACCAGGAGCGCAGCAAAAAGAAAATTTGCGCCCAAAAAAAAGAGGATTTTGTACGGGAAATCTGCTCAAATGAATCCTCAAAATAGGATTTGTAAGGAGGCGGACATGACTTCCTGTGCAAAAATAGAGCGGAAAATTCTGCTAGGGCTGTTTCCGCTTCTTTTTTTTCGGTGTTTAGATAGGGAAATGGCACTTGTTAGGTAAACTCCCAATCTTGAAGTTCTGAGGAATATTTACCCTATTGTGCAGTTGATGTTGTTGATTCGTTTTGATGAGCATGCCCAAACATTTTCGAATTTCGGCGAATACTCACCAAATCTTGGTTCTCATAACCATGGCAAGTGCTCCTTCACAATCATTTTAATGTTTTTCTGTTCCCACACCTTGTACTCTCCGATATATTGGTAGGTGACCCAACACGTTGGTATAACACACTATACTACAAGAAAGATTTATTTGGGTGGTAGAATAAAGCTTGACTGATGGCCTAGCCGTCCCTGGAATTGATAGTGTTAGGTATTGTTTTGAAAAAAGCTGCACAATTGGTCAGATGAACAGCAAAACATTGGATGCAAAGTGCCAAAACTCGAGATATGTCCAAAAAGGCGCATCGCGCCCTTGTACCCGTAATTTTGGACCACCATGTATACATATTAACATGGAATCAAGCCAGTATTGCTTGTGTTAAAGATGTAAATAAGTAATGGATCAACAGCGAAGAAAGAAAATTAGGAAAGTAAACCACTAAAGTTATGGACTCATGCACATATCCTACATCATCTCATATTCTACACTAATTTTCGAACATTTCTGAACCGAAAAATCATACAGTTCAGCATCTGAATTTAGCAAGCCCGAGTAAAGATTAGACATAGAATTACATTCATGAAGACCTTCAGATGCTTGCAGCTCTTCTTACTTCTTTTATTTGGATGGGAAGAAAGTTTCTTCCTGGTTCAATGATGTGTGCCCAATCGACGGAAATAGTGATATGGGTTTCCGCTTACGATGGTATGAGTTGATCGCCCTCACGCAAGCAGCCCATGTAGTTGCCTCTGCTCCAGGGACTTAGGACGGAAATCTGTATTTTATCATTTGCCTTAACCAGCACTCCTGCAATTGTAAATTTATCCGTTGTCTTTAAAATTGGTGGAGGGTCATGTCCTGTTAATACCTTGTCTTGAGATACACGCCCTCCAACATTCAAATGCCTATCATGGCCTTTAGCAAAGAGCTCTCTCTCCGTCACCCTCGCAAAATGTGTGATAACTGGTTCTTTTTGTATGTCGTCTGACCTTTGTTTACTTAATCGATAGGGATGCGTGAAGGCTAAAAAGTGTTGTGATTTTTTATCGTAATAAAATGCGAGATTTTTGAAGAATAAACCAAAAATGTTCGTTGCATTCCGAAAACATAAAGTCTTTAGTACCTTTGAGAGCATCCGGAGGAGGAGGGACCCGTTCCAGTATTTCAAGGAAGGAAGATCTAACAATGTAGAATGACTATTATATTTCCGCCAATTGCAAGTTGGAGGTGGAGGACTGAGTATCGATGTGGATCAGTTCTTTTCGAGTCCTGTCCAGACGCGATTTGAATAGAGTAGAAAGCTGATTAATTTGAAAAAGCACAGAATCAGAAGAACTGCAGTCTATCGGCTCCTGAATATAGGATGAGCTACAGCGAGGGGGGTTTTCTGACTGTAGGGCTGCATCGAAACCCAGCGAATCATCAGAATCTGCAGAAGGCTGCTTTCTGCAGTCTTTACTGCTGAGAAGCTTCTTGCACACATTGTCACACAAGGATTTACCTGGATTGATATATAGGAGCTTCCCATTGTAGAGTACAGATGCAGTTTCGCCAACTGCGAAATGGCCCTCATGGACTTGGGTAGAGTTCAGGACACAGTAGTTGTTGGATTTGGGAAAGTGTACAAAGCCCCACATAGTTGCAGAACAGAATACCGACAGTTGAGTGGTATCCAGGTATACTGAAGCCATTCGCTGATTCTCGGAAGGCTTTTAGGATTCGGGAGCGTGCTAGAGGGCATGGACGAGGTCAGCTGGGGGTTTTGAGCTGGGGGGCATGGACGAGGCCAGGTGGGGAGGGGGGGGGGGACGGAAGGGGTTCGGGAGCGTGCTAGAGGGCATTGACGAGGTCTGTGGAGCAGTGAGGTCATTTCTTTAGGAGATATCAGAAGAGGTGTGATAGCTTCAAGAATGATATAATAGCTGAGGTTTCGCACTATTAGCTTCTGGTTGACCATAGGTAAGCCTACCCAGCATTTCTAGTCTGACGATTCTCACTCATCCACACAGTACAGATATCATACTGTCAACATTTAGTTTCTTCTTTCGCATTTTCCTTCACTTTATGCTTCAATCGTAGTCTCTTTTTGTCTTAATTTCATATGACTGAAAACGTCGCATTAGAAGAAGCTGTAACCTTGCGAGATATTGAAGGTCTCTCAATGGTAGAAATAGTGCGAATTGCCGTGTTTTCTGTCAGTTACTTATGCCAAAATTCATCACATTGTTAAAAACTTCTCTCACATGAATTCACCCTCATTCTCAGCTCAGATACCTACATTCGCAAGTGGAAAATTCGATCAATACAAAATTCATAGCATCAAAATTTTATTGTGAAATCAATAGAGCAAAACAATGAGATCACGACGAAAGAATTTCGTACGGCTCTGTCTAGAGAACTGTCTTTGAAGATGGAGTCCACATGTTCATTCGCGTCGCGACCTTGGTTATGCGGATGAGCCTGAAAAATCGCGAAAAACGGTTTCTTTTTGCACAGAAATGCTAAAGATAAAGGCATGTGTTCCCAGTAGCTCCAATCAAATTATGTGCACAGTATTAGACGTTTTGTTCTCCAGGAGAGGTTCAATTATGTTGTCTTTGTGGACGAATCTACTGTACAGTTGGAAGATAACTCCAAATCCTGCTGTTAGAGTCTGTTGTTGTTGTCCGGTAGTCGTAGTTGAATGGTTTATTAGAAGAACAAGAACGGTAGAAAAACGAGAATACGAGTGAGGCGTGTGAATAAGAAGAATACATACACTGACAATGGTAGAGTTTATATACACTAAGAGGCGAGGTCCCAGAACATTCCAGGGTAGACCACCACAGATCAATGGTAGATCAAACGTTCTAGATCAACGCAATACATAAAGATCAAAGCCCTACAGCACCTCCCTTTTCAAGTCATGAATACGTCTTCTTTGTTGGATCGACGTTGAGGTGGCGTTGGCGTGAGGAGCGTCGAAGAGGTGGCGTCGGTGGGTCCGTTGCATCTTCTGGCGTCGAGCCCTCGGTATCGGCTCGAGAGTCGAAAAGCTTTAGGTCGAATACGTCCAGAAGCTGGTTAGCTGTAGAAGTGCTGTTTAGAGGTGATAGTTGGTTTATGTATTTATTTATTTATTTATTTATGTGCACGTATGTGCGCTACACATTCATGGATCAAAACACAAAAAAGTGGCAGAGGAGCTCTCCAGGGCTATAAATCAAAAATTAATTCAAGACGTGTCCTGGTGTGGTAGACGTGAATGATTGTTTGTCTCCAAAGTAAACTTCTACATTGCAGAACCAGTGAGACATCCATGCATTTCGCCCAAAACTGCTCCCACGAACAGAGCGGATAATGAGACAACACCCGTATATCCCTTAAACCGGAGCAGATCTTTTTTGTGATAGTATTGCTCAAGTGGGATAGAAATCGTGGGTTCCATGTCTGTCGGTTCCTCCCGGTATCAGTTTTCTCCTTGTCTCATGACTTGCCAGGGGAAAGTTATAGAAATAAACCTATAAAAACTGTAAAAAAAAAGAAAAGAAAATCAGGAAGCTAAAACGGGCACCAGGGCATTGGCTTTAAGAAATCATGAGCTGGAGCGCCCCTCGCATTCACAAAAAAAATGCTGGCAGAAGAAAAACGGCGATCTGAGACTGATGCAAATATTGGTAGTAGTTGGTAGTTGAGAACCTGTGGACAGTTTGGTTTCCGAGGCTGCAGATTGACGTTGTCACAGGTGAAGGGTTCAAAAATTCTTTAAAAATCAGCGGTTTCATAACAAATCACCACAGCGATTAGTGTAATTAGCGCTTCCAGTTCGGCGTACGACGAAGCCAGGCGTCCAAATGGTTTTCTGTCGCGATAGTCCTTCGCGTATACAGCATCGTCGACTGCGAAGTGGCGGCGACGTGCATCACTGCGGCGGTTGCATATTGCTTCCATCTTGACGTCGCGTTGTCCAACATGGTCTTCAGGACACGAATTCATCAAGTCGAGCACGATGCTAAGCTTGCGTCCCAGGAAGTTTTCCGCAGGCGACAGGTGATCTGGTTCAGATGGGCATGGAGTTGAACGGTAAGCCATCAGTAAAGTTGCAGAGCGTCTGCTGTCGGTTCCTCCCCTTTCGATTAGGCGAATCCTCGCTTGAAGGTGTCCACAAAGCGTTCGGCTTGTACATTACATTGCGGATGAAACGGCTGTGAGCGGATGTGTTTGATACCGCAGGTACGGCAGAATCTCAGGAATGGAGTCGACATAAATTCTGTGCCGTTGTCTATGACGAGCTTCTGCTGGTTTCCGAATTGTGCGAAGATTTTCTTCATAACGGCGATTGTCACAGACGTGGAGATGTTGTTCATCTGGACGATTTCAGGCCATTTCGAGAATGCGTCCGCAATGACGAGGTGTTACTCTCCATCGAGTGGTCCCTTAATTCCGCATGTAGTAGTGTATCCTTGACAATGTAACATACACCTCCACCCCTTTGCAAATCTCGATCACATTTGTATATCGAATAGAGTAAATCGGTTATCAATTCGGAGTCTAGAATGTTCGAGTTCAACTACGTCTCGGTGATGCAGACTATATTAGGGCAATTAATGTAAATAAAAGAACGGAGCAGATGTAGTTTGTCAACAATGCCTCTAATGTTGAAAGGTAAGCAGCGAAAAGTTGACAGAAAACCACGTAAGTAAACCAGTTTCCCTGAGAGCGTTTCACCGGCAAGTCAAAGACATGCCTTAGCTCGCCCTTGTAAAACACCAATTCGCGGATTGGTTTACCCTCATCCTTTTCACGTGCCAGCCATATTCATGGGTCCTTTCCGCATGTGTCATGTTACTCTTTACGTTGGAAAGACCGGCACGTCAGGAGATGGACATGCGATAATGCGTCGCCCAGTGAGTTCTAGAAAGGAGGAGAACTTTCGAAAAACGACATTGGGATTCATCGTACCCCCCCCCCCCATGCATTAGATCGCAGAAGGGCGACATTTCACGTCAAGAACCTCCAGTATACTGGTCAATTTATCCTCATGATCGGCTTGCCTCCTCGAGGGAGGGAGATCACAGGGGCTCTCCGCAATGCCAGAGATGACAATGAAGCGAGAGGGTCAGCACTCTTCGATTTCGTCAGCTACACTTAAGGTAACTTGAATGGAAGAACGTTTGTCAGCTGCTCCATGACTGAATCTGCGTTGCGCTCCAGCATAGAGGAAATGATCCCGTTAACTGTCAACTTGATGAAGTTAAATTAGTCGTTCCGAGGTGAGACTGTACTGATTTCTAAAGCGGAAAGAATGCTAGTCCGTGTAGTGGCACTATTGGTGGTAGCAATCCTCCTTTTTGGGCAAACTGATTTGATAGGCATGACGGAAGACGAGAGGTGAGATCAAAGTAAAGCGAAATCGATTCACCACAAAAAATATCATGGCAGAAAAAGACTAGTGCAAAAATATTGCGGCTTCAAAGGTTTTATAGCTGGGCCGGAGATAGGGAAGCGTGAAAAGGATAGGATGTGTGCATGGAAAGTATATGATGAGCACAAGGATTGAGATTTGATCGAAAAAGGCACAGTTTGAAAAAACAGGAAAGACGCAACCGCCTATCACTAGCGATGAGCGAAGATGCTTTACTAGGTCGAGTAGCGATTCAACTAAATTGAAAACTTTGGAAATACTCGGCCTCGTCTATGAGAATGCCTGCTATTTTCCCAGATGCTGCATATTTCTGTGATTCTTCTCATTTCAAAACTGGAAAAATTTTTAAAAATTGAAAAATCACGCTTCTTTAAAAGCTTGAAACAAATTTTTGTTGTCGTCACCTTCTTCACTCAAGCATATGATTGAATGTCCGTTAGATTTCTTACGGATATCCAGCTGGGAAAGCTTGGAATTCGAAGATATTCAGAGGGATTCCCGGGCAGGGTAAAGCACCACCATTCTTGGTGATACACAGTTCTTGTATTGTAATGGGCTATTAAACAGCTTTCATCCTATTTATTAATCAGCATTCGGCCTTTCTCAGTCGCTAAAACAAATTTCAGACATCATAGACAAAACTGTCAATTTTAAGGAAACGTGCCCAACAAGTTTGGGCATGTTGAACATACTAAACGTAACACAAAAAAGGAGGGATCAGACTGCTAGAAAACTGAACTTGTTCGAAAAATCTTGAACATGTTTTAACATGCTTTTGCGTGAACATTCGTGTTGTCACTCCCTTCTCCCTCTTCGCTCTGAATGCTTTTTGCGCACCTCTCTACCATTCCTAACTACTATAGCGGTCACGACAGGGCAGGTGCGCATAAGGGGGAGAATTTATCATAAAGAAAAAACACAACGTACCCCCCCCCCCCCCTCCCTCTCTCTCTCTCTCTCTCGTCGTACGTACGTACGTACGTACGTACGTACGTACGTACGTCGTCGTCGTCCGTACCGTACCGTACCGTACCGTACCGTACCGTACCGTACCGTAC
>KN726165.1:31908-65581 GCA_000816745.1 Ancylostoma duodenale
TTAACTTCATAAACGAAAAACAAACAACCCCACCCCCCCCCCCCCCCACCCCCCTCCTTGCTTTTTCGCTTTTCTTCTCTGAATACGTAGGAGTGGTTGGAAATATCGCAGCTCTGCTTCACCCTACGCCCGGGCATCCATGTGCCACCGCTACGAAGCGAATCTTACGCACTACCTCTCTCAAGACACCTAAAGTGATCGGCTTTGCTGGTGGTCCTCAAGTGGTTATATTTACATAGTTAATGTGCCACTAGAACACATGCGTCCACATGAGTCCATGAGTCCACTTCATTTTTTGCGTCATTATAACAATCTATTCTTTATTCTTTGAACACGCTTTATCACGTCAACACGACATACGTGAGCCAAGTGTGTGGAGAAATCAGCGAATTTCTGGCAAGTTTACGATTTTCTAGACAGCAAAAACGGAAGTTTTCGTCACCGAGATTTTAGCGTAACCTCAGGTTTTCGACCACGAGGGGCGCAGCTACATTAGTCAATTTTGTCAGAACTCACGGGAAAACGGCTTCTGAATGCTTTTAGTTCCCTACCTTAGACAAGGACGGTCGAGTTGTGAGCATCAGGTACGAGAAAAAGTCGATAATGCTGCCTTTTTCGTCACGTATTTTCTTGACGGGAACTTGCACGAGTTTCAGCCTTCTAGAATGAGAAAGTACAGAAATTCGAAAACGGGAGATTATGTGCTACATAGCTGTATGTAGGGAGAAAAAAAAAGCAAAACTATAGAGTGGATGGCGAAAAAGAAGTAGTGCAAACACGTAACATACGCAACAAGACCGGAAAAATCGGATGATGTGAGCTGGAAAAATAGTAACCAACCCCTGCAAAGAAAGAATTGGAGGTAAAGACGCCAATACAGTATGAGGATGATGGAATACGTAACGTTCAGGAAACACAGTTTATCACTGGAAAACTGAGTATTTACAGGTGAAACCAGCTGATCCGTGTCACGCCACAACTCATCCGGGTATAGGGGGGATACCTTGTCAAACCCATCATATATTGAGAATACAGATCGCTTCAGCGATTGAGCCTGGGTAGAATTACTGGGACCATTGTTGAGGCTACAAAACATTTGGAACTTCAGATTGAAAATCATTATGAATGCTACCTATAATCGATGGCTTTATATGGCACGAAAGACAATTCAGCACGAGAAAAGGTTCTTGCATCCCCTGTTCTCGGAGCAAGAACCCTTTACGTAGCTCAAGTTGTCCTAATGGTGTTACAGTAGCGGTGTTGCAGCAATCCGCCGATAGTTCTGGCTTACGGCCCACGCTCGCCAATTGCGGGTTGGGTCGGGACTTCTCGTGAAAATAGTACTATAGTATGGTGCACTGAAGTCAACGAGGCAAGTGGAACTTCTGGTAAATTCAGAAGAAGACGTGCGAAAAAGGACCTCTTGTGAAAGCTAGAAACAAGAGCTCGGACCATGCTGAGAAGATGGCACATCTCCTACACAAGTGTAGTAACCTAGTATAGGAAGTTTAGCAGTAACTGAATGGTGTTTTCCATTTTGCAATGAAGCAGACAAAATAATGCATATGTAAGAAGTACTTTGCACCCAGCAAAGTGCTGAAGCAAAGGAGAAACTCGAGTGTTCTGCCGTTCACGCTTTTTTGCTCGGAAATCTCCCTGGTAATGAAAATCACCCACCTTCACCGAAGTGAAACTGTGACACGCATCCATGATAACCAGTGAGTATAGATGAACTTTTGATGTTGGTTCATTTCTTAACTTCGTGTCGTGAAGACTTCATCCATGGTGGCTGGAGGTTGGCGAATCCATTAAATTAGTAAATTGGGGATGAGTTTTCCAAGTCTTTATGGACGTGTTGCCAAACCTCTTTTGTCAAGCATTCTAATGCCTGAAAGAGCAATTCATGGGCAATTTTTTTCACATACAGTATATTGACTATTCTGCATCTGTGGTCCTTAAAGAGATTTACAAAAGAGCGGCTGAAATTTCGGAGAATTCATTCACCGTGTTTTATATCGTTAAAGAGAGTAAAACTGTAGCGGGACACTACCGCAGGTCATATAAAGAATAGCGAGAATTTTTGCTGTGTCATACGATTAAATTCATGCGACAATTGGTTACTCGAAAATGCCCCCCAACTTGGGTAACTGAACCAAAATTGCTAATCGACTCATCGATTGCCCTGCCCTTCATATCTGGAATGCGTCTGTGACCGCCTGTTAGCCGAGGACTTGTGCTATAATGACGCGCTTACTCCGATGAAGCTTTCCATGGCAGAGGAGATTTCCGAAACCGCGCCGAAATCAAAATTTGGTAGAGCCGCTATTTCAGGTCACGGGGCTGCGACATCCCACAGGAGAGAAATCACTCTCTGTGTGGAAGATGGCGAAGATTCAACAATAATAGTTCTGGATAAATGGACTGGGATGTTGTGGCTTCGTTTTTAGAAATTACTTTGTTCCATGCAAAAACGTGCACTACCCATTTACACCTAATATTTCCATGCATGAATTGTACTACACAGCTGGGAAATTCGAAATGCGCGCTGCCTTTTTCGTTGTAATCAGTGTGTTCTGGGTAGTCCAAGCTCACATGTCTGTATTTTAAAAGACCAATCCATGGCGCGTTTATCATCATGTGAATTGCTTGTCATCTTCCATTTTCAACTTTTGGAGAAATTTCGAAGATGCTCCACTGAAGTCATGGAATTTTGGAGAAGACCTGTCATTCAATAAATCCATCCATATCATACCAGGAATAGCATTTTTTTTTGTAGAGCGAAATCAATACGTAGTGGGAGAAGGGCAAATTTCGAAAATACATGCAAAAACAGTGGCTACAAAAAATCTGCACAATATTCGAACAGTTTTTTAGGAAAAACGGGAGATTCGGGCAGTTCATATATTCGAAATCATCGAGAAGCGGTTTATTCGAGAAATTCATCCGTTCGATCTTTCTCAAAAATGGATTGTTCGAACAATTCGTTCATTCGTGTGTTCTATGAATCGTGGTATCCGAATTCTTCATTGATTCGACTTCGCAAATCACTGGTTTTCAACAACACCGGATCAAGATGTGAAGGGATGTGATCTTTTATGGTGATGTCATCTTCCGACGCGATAATGACTGCCTCGAAAACTACTTGGGGCGCTTCATGTTTCTCCAGGATGCGCACTTGCAGGCATGAGTAAAGAAACATTGCTAATGTATGTAGGGTCGCAGCATAAGTAAAAAAGTTGTGAAGGGATAGATGACAATTACAGTATGTGAACAGATAAATCCATTGAATTTCTGTGATACTACCAAACATGTGGAAATCACATAATGTAATCGAGACGATGTATGTATCACTATATCCTCCCGATATAATATCTTGGCATAGGTTTCGTCAAAGAACATGAGTAAAGAGCTTACGATTCTTAGCACCTGGACTTTAGTCGTGGGAGCTGACTAGTAAACGTTTGTAAAATATATTTTCAGAATAATATGTGTGTTTAGTGTCGAGCCATGCAGTAATAATTGAAAAGTTGATTCTTTTTGTTCATTGTTTAGAAATGGTCCTGTTTCGGACAGAATATTCGAATCCAATTATTCGTTCATTGGGCTCACATAAAATCGATGTCCTGGGATGTCTAATCGTTCGGCTTCTTACTCGAACTACTCATTCATTCGCACAATCGAAAAATTCAATATTCAAACAATTCCTTCATTCATACATTTAAAAATTGCGTTATTCGAACAGCTCAAGAGTTCAAATGCTTCAAGAAGACAGTTATTTGAACTATTCGTATTTCGAATATCCGGAAATTCCCCATTTTCGAATTATTCGGTAGTTTGAATATTTCTTTAGAATGTCGAAGATTCGAATGCATACATACTCCTACGCGCCGCAGAAATTGCTCATCAAAACTTCAAGGAGGAAAGGAGGAAGCCATTTTTTCAATCGCCATCTTTTCCAGGTCTCTTGCTACCACACAATTACCCTGAAATATCGATGGTTCCTTTCTTGTTAGAGAAGAAAATCGAAAACTGTGCCGGAGTCAAAATTTGAGTGAACCGTCTACTTCACCATGCGCCGTTGTGACATTTTGTTTAATTGTGGAGCACTGGTTTTCTGCGTGGAAGGTGAGGAATGGTTACCTGCATCAAATACGGATATGCTTCTGATTGAAGTTTTCTGGTAATATTAGTAGAAAAAAATTTGCTTTTAGCAAAACAAGGGGCATACCCGATTCAACACTTGACATTTGCATTGGGAATGTTTTCAGAATTTTACGGGTCCGTAACAAAAAATGGTCACATTCAGTGAGGGTAAGTGGAGGAAAATAGAACAAATCGTTGCCCGCACCTTGAACATAAAATGCTAAATGCAACAGAAATGTAACTGCATTGTTGAATTCATGGAAATTCGCTCTAGTATATAGTCAATCTAGCCGTAACATTGAAATGTGGGCAGAAAATGCTGGTGGTCTTACTTCGGATTGTAATTTGCTACCAGTACATTCGTTAATTCTCCTATACAAAATTCGGGGAAGTTAGTGGAAGGATCGGCAAAAACAATTCTATTGCCTATTAGCAGGTAACGAGAGCATTTGTAGGAACAAAATATGCAGCACATCCCCATTACTGCTTAACACTTATATTGCTCCATGCAGAAGAAAGGGTTTCATCATAGTCAAACGAGTTGGTATCGGTAGTAAACCTTATTTCTACTGTAAAAAAAACCTGTTCTTAAAGCCGCCAGCCTATCTTGCCTGCGATTAGTTGACGATAGTTGGCAGCTAGGTGCTCGGATACGGAGGCTGCCATTACCGTATGCCATGGGGGGGAGACAAGCAATTTCTTTTAATCCGACTAATCCGGATAACTAGCAGTCTTGATCCAGGGGTAATTTAAGCGAGACAATTTCATTGATCTCGTGCTATATCAGTAGGTAAGATTATTCACATCTGGTGTTCGGCTCTTCGTGGTTTTCCATGTTGTTCGCGATTCCGCATGTGTGTGATTTGCAATTTGTCTCATAGTAGCTCTCACTTTTCGGTACATAGCTGGAATTTTGTTGAAACATTAGTCCATTCTCACCGCCTTCGAATCTTACGGAACGGTTCTTCACTTTTAATTTATTCGAAATATTGGAATGTGTCCACTTAAAACATGAAGCGAGTTCTTGAGTTATACTTGACGCTTACTTCAAGAATTAATTCAAAACCCGATCCAAAAGATTCGAATGTTCATAAAAGAGAAAACACTAAATCCCTCCCTACCGTTCCTTCACTCCTCCAATCCAGAATTTCTAGTTGTTCAAAGTCGAGCTTTCAAATTCGAGTCTATCCACTGCATTACCCGGTTCTAAGTGAGTTTTGATGTTGGGGACACATTCACGCCATCGTTGTCATTTCGTTGAAGATTTTGGGACGAAATCGCTTTCATTCACTAAAACTCTTCACCATTGTTCAAAGGTTTTGAGGCACTACAGTAAGCGGTCGACACGACGAACTCGACGTTTCTCAGAAGAACCAAGAGTGCATCCAATGTGTTCAGTCAAGTCAGCTGACGTAGGCTACCATAATCCTTACAGTATCCCCCATGGGCGTTATTTTCTGTGCGTGCTCTTCGAAATTGTAGCCTTCCTTCACTTCATATAATACAAACTGAACACTCCTAATACCAGTTACATAGTCATTTCACATGTTGCACATTCATTTTAACTCCTTTAAGATTCCCTCCAGAGCTAAGTAGCTTTTGGAAATGAAATCAGCTGTTGTATTTTGAAAACCAGTGCGAAGGATGGGGAGGGGAGTAGCTGCGATTTTGATACGATTTTTGAGCACAAATTGGATTATGTAGCTGCTTTTGTCTAGCTACGACAAACTGAAGGGATCTGCTTCTACAGCTCCTTTATTACACATACATATAACATATCATCTAAAAGATGGCGGCAAGATGTCTAGAACTGGTGAACAGGCACTACAGTTATGACTAACTGAACATCTTTCTCATATTTGTTCCCCGCTGGGGCTAATCCTGGACCTTGTGTGGTCTCGTGGGTATATCTTTTGACTGGTGCGGGGTACTGCGTTAAAAAGAACCCTTTCAACCTGTTCCGAATGATCTGAAGTGTATCGCATGTCGATTGTTGCGTGCCACCCTTAAAATTTACATTTTCGTTGCGTTTTACCAAAACTCCGATGAGTTGAACAAGGTAACTAAGGACATCTAGCGAATGCAGCTCTTGCAATCAAGAATACGCCACTTCAAACAACTGTTCTTTTTTTGAGCCGGAATTTTATGCTACCTTCGAGCGTTGATTCGTTAATTAGTACTTACGTACAGAATAGCCAAATTTGGCCCTCGAGATCTGTAACTCGATGTTTAAATATATTGCGCAAAGATCATACCCATCTAGCTAAAAATGTCTCAATTTTGATAAATTCTGGTAATCTTAGTTTGAACAAGTTGGTTAGTTCAAGCCTGTTTTAGCTAGTGTAATTTGACATAATGAACCTCGGATGTGTCACTTTGGCCATTCTGAACATGATGACATAAAATATATTATGCTTATAGGATTTCCTGAATGATCTTACTTTGCCGGCATCTTGATGGACCTGAAGCTTACATACAGGGGTATAAAAACGTTTCCGGCCTTGCTTCATTATTTTTTTCTCAGAGTCCGCTACAAGCAGAGAGCGGCTGATCAAAAGTAGTGATTGTTGAACGAGAATACGGACTCGAATTGTAACTCACCTTGAGTATATAGTCTTGAACTAGCCACCAATGTTTAAATAGAAAATAGAATTTCGTGAAATCCCTTCACTAAAACGCTGTTTTATCCCTTCTTTTCGAACGTGTTCAGAGCCATATTATGTAAAACTGGAGTTTTTACAAACTTTTTTTTTACGTAGTTGTTTCTGAGTAATCCACAAGGTGAAATTCGTTTTGAAGACAGTAACCCATGGAAAATTTCATATCCAGAATTATGAGTGTTTTGGGTTCTAAGGAACAGCTCCGACAATTCTACAAAAGTTTTACATGCCTTCGAAATCATTGCTATTCTGAGAGGAAAGACCAGTGTAGACGTGTTTTCGTCGATTAACTGTATATTGTATCATGGGAGCGGATTGGCTGTTCCATTTGCCGACCCTTTCTTTCCTCATGCTAGAACTTGTCATTTACTCTCATTCGCACCAATCCTTCACTACAAGTAACTCTACACTAGCACCATCTCGGTTATCGTTCTTACAGAGTTAGACTGGGAGCAGCCAAAATAATTTGTTCTGTACATTTGGACGAAACTGGTTAATGAACTTGTGTTCATGAGGACGTAAGCGTAAAACTACAAAGAAACTTTGGAGACCAAAACATTGGTGGTGTTACTACTGAGGAGGTACCCCTTTTCACCCCCTGCACAACACATAAGTTCTCCCAAATTCTCTTTTATCAAGATATGAAGCAAAACCACCAATAAGGGTCGGCTAATGAGAACGGACAAGAAGAAGGGGCAACAACTCCGCTGCAGAAGTGAAATATCAAACGATGAAAATCCCGAGACTTTCAGTACAGGGTGGGTCAAAATTACGGTGACAGATGTGAGCACATGCAAAAAACACTTTTACAAGTAATCCGAAAGGCTGCCATGGCGTTCATGTCGTCTACCTATCAGCAAACAATGAATGGCACTGCAGCTCAAGATATTGTTACTCATCTGCTATACGGCCGTTGAGGGAGCTCGATGATTTTGGTGGTGGCACGAAGCGGAAGAATCCAACTCATTTTAAATCAGCTGGCCTTCGAAAAGCCATGTAAAGATATTTTCTGGACATTGTCAATCGTTTTAAAGGGAAGCGAGTTCAGACACCATTGCGGCAATGTGGGATGTGAAGTGAGACTAGGTTTAAGCTTGGATCGCCGTGAGAATTTAATTTTGTGCATGCGAATGGGGTCATTGGAGATTTAAGGTCAATTAAAGAACCAATACTGTCTCGAGAAAAAACAGAAACCCAAGTCATCATATTCGCAACATAAAAAAAAATCTTGCGTCCAATCGCTGTCCCTCACTGATTCATGCTGACAAATTGGCTACATTCTCTGAGGAATTTTGCCGAGATGTCCTAACTTCCAGAAGACAGCTTTTCGGCAGAACTAGTACAGCTAATTAGTCCTTCACCTAAATGCTATTGAAAAAGAATTATGCTTCACATTCCCATTTTACTGTGCTAGGTACGTAGATAAGTTTGAATAGCAAGTACCATGAAAATTCTTAGGAGTTCTTGAGCGCTACGAAAGAGATACGTAGTTTATTATGCTTATTAGTTATCCAGGCAGGGAAGACTAGTAAGCGCAGTTGTGGCTTAATGGCTGAGAAAAGAGAAAGGCGATGAGCTTTAGATATGTGGAATGATCGTGATCTTTAGTAGGAGACCTTTACATTGGAAACATTGAAAATAAGACAACAAAAAAACTTTGGAAGAAAGATAGGTCTTCGATTCACATTTTTTAAGAAATCTTCCATCCACGTTTTTCGTAGAATGTGTTTCGGTAGGTGGTTGAACATTCAATTCATTTCATTCGAAGCGATTTCGGTCCAGGGTTTCCTTACAAGAAGGCGCTGCGCCTAAATGGCAGGCACCTCACGTCCTCAGGTTGTACTCGTTCATCCTTGCTGCTTTCCCACTGTTTCCATGGACTTGAGGAAAGCGGCGTGAGTCGGCTAGTTACACGCGCCTGATGAAATCAACTGTGGAAACTGACCCAATCCTGCTACTCCTCTAGAGCTACTCATTTTGCACCCCTCCACATCACTATTTTGGTCTTCTTATTATTCGTTATCGCTCCGCTTCCATTCTCTTGAATTATTTTTTGGTTTATTATTAATTATGTACTGATATTGATTCCAGAACGAGGTCTAGTTCATTACATATTTTACTTTATGGATGAAACCAGTGACAGAAATGCAGTAATCAACTTTGCCAGGTCAAATGGAGCAGCATGTGATTTGATAGAGTTAGTATTCGTGATTATAGTCCAGAAAACCCTAGTAATCACCACGTAGCTTTGTTGCAAGAAGTGTGGAAGGGAAATATTCCCAGGAGCACAATGAGGAAATCACTTCATCTCTATTAGTGCAAATGTGAAAAGAGGACTGGTCAAGAAACGCTGATTGAGACGAGTTTAATAGTAAAGATTATTTACCTATCCAACTAAAATTTCAACTTCCTTCGAGTATTTGAATAGTCGAATTTTGTTGGTTTCTGAATAATTCGTACGCTTGAGCAACCAGATTTTTCCGTTTCCTCAGTGAGTAGAACATTCGAACAACAGATTTCGAACTCTTCGAACGGTCACTTGATTTTACTCGTTCGGTGTGCATGTAATCCCTACCTTATCAAGGTTTTGAAGGAGCCAGCAGATAATGCTCAATTTATATTCAAGATGACAATTCGTCAGATAACAGCACTTAGAAATCAGTGAGTCAGCAGCCCATTTCAATCCATCCCACGGCTCATTATATTATGGTTACCTGGGGCTCTAGGGATAAGGTTTAAGGCATATAACATATGTGCTTGAATTAGTTCCAAAAACGGATATATTGCGCTACTTTTTTTGAGGTTTCTTATTCAAGAAATATTTGAAGAAATAGAAAGAGGTAATGGAACTGCGAATTTTCGAGCTGTCACCTATATAGTGCAGATTGAGGAAGGTGGCTAAATTTAACAGCAAGCTGAAAGTTCAGATGAACAACACAGCCAGCTACATGTATCTGTTCTCAGGAATAGTAAAGGGTTTAAAGTGAACCCTTAGCACTTGATCGTCTTCGAGTTTTGCCACACTTCATCGTCCCCTTCCTTTCTCGACTGGAGCCCGCCATTGATACAAAACATGCTCTAACTCATCCGATTAATACATGATGGGCTTGAGATCCAAAATGATTGGCTTGACTTTTCGTCTATGCATCACCCTATCACATTATATACCTGGCTACCAACGAGAAACTACCAGAGGTTATTCTGAAGCTAGAACCTTTTGCTGCACCTTAACCATGCACTTGCTGGGGCTCCATGAGAACTTCCTTGAAGTAGCTTTGCATGGACATAGGCTAAATCCAACTCGCAATGTTGTACCCAGATATCAATGGCCTCGGCTTTCAGAGGTTTCGCCTGATATCTTCATTTTTACCCTCCGCGCCAATGGAGTATTTTCTAATAACTGTTTTCTGAAATGTTTTCCCAGTATAGTCTGACTGTTATTACCGTAGTTCCATCGTTGTATCAAATCTACCAAGAGTAACAGTTTTGGAATGGTTATCAAAAGACTCATTAGTAGCAAATATCAGAAGATTATGCTCGATTCGATCTCGAAATGATTGGTTTTAGAGCTGTTTTATCTCAAGAGGTCCTGTTGTCATCCCTATTTTTTGTCTAAATAGATGGACAACAGAATATCATGTTTGTAGCAAATCAAACATCTATAATAAAGTCAAAAATAGTTATTTCCGGAATCAAAAGAGGGCTCCGTGAAACAAAAGAGTAGCTTGACAAAAGAAGTGAAATTGGACTTCTAACACTATAATTTTCATTCAAAATGAGTTTTCATGGAAGTTCTTCTGGTCAAAGAGACTTTGAATCCGATCTGTACACATCTTTCAGTCTCATTCCTATAGCATGATATAGAGCCGAGATCGAAAGCTTAGGGGTGGAGCAAAAGATCTGGATATCTAAATTGACTTCGATCATGTTTTATTGCTCGTTGCTGTATTTTTCTAATTTTTCTAAAGAAGGCAAATTCATATTTCTCTTCGGCAGGAAACAAGAGGTAGCAACAAGGTTGTGGCCCTAAAAAGAATTGTCTATACGGAATTATGATTGAAATTGTCTGTACATACATACAAAACGTTACAGCTCATTTCCAACTAGTAATTCGTGAACCTATCAGTCAAGCCAGAATTCGGTATAGGCAGCACGGTCATAGCGTGCAGCCAAGATGAGCGCGTTATGGAAAGGCTAAGGAGGATAAAGGGAAGATACGCGAGAAAAAAGACATTGTATGCTTAGGCAGTGAGAACATTTTCTTTTGAAGAATCGTTGCTTCTGCATCACAATGTAAGTATTAAGGAAAGGCTGTTTTGCTGCACAGTAATCGGAGTGGTGGACATGAGTAGCCTTAATACTAGGTTGACTTAGAAGTTTGTCCCGATTAGCAACTTTGATCGGAAAGATCCTGGCAGTGGCTGCTTTCTCTCAATTGTTCAACCTTTTCACCATCAGCGTATGCTAGCTGCATTGACAGGGGCAAGTGCTCATCCGATTGGGTTATTTCTGGCTAAACGGCGGATGGCGCAACTTTCATACGATACCCTTATTTTCTTCAAAGAAGCCTTTGCGACGTATGATGGGGTGGTGAGCCGCGTGTGGAGATTTTGTAGTCGCTGTTTCGACAACCTGACGGCGGAATGCTTGGTGCATGCTTCTCGTCTGGCTACAAATTCAGCAGCTCCAATTAAAGTAGTATTCCACCACACACTCACTCACCTCATGAATATCGGTTATTTTTGCGTATTCGAAAGCATTCGCTTTTCCTCCGATGTTGAAACTGTTTCTGAAGGAGTCACCCCAAATGACGTCGCGCTTCAATCAATTCTGACCCTGCGTGATCGACGCTCACGACGTCGTCGTTGACGGCAGGAACTCCGCGGGCAGCTTTCCCTTCGTGGGGCAGAATTTTGTTGTGACAACTGTTGCTGCCCAGTGGTGAACCAGTGAACGGTCATTGGAAGCATCCGAAAATTATACAAGGTGGCACATAAACACGTTCCACGTTCCACAATGGACAAAAAACTTAAAGAACGAAGAGGACTGTTCAATGAAAATGGATCTCAGAACTCTGAGGCGATCCGACGTCGAAATTGATGGCTGTAGAAAGAGATGCAAGGGTGAAGAGCGCACTGGAGGCACAACTTCAACTAATTTCACTTCAGCAATTTAATTCTGCTTGGTTTCAGTTTCACTCTACTCCACAGATTTGATTTTTAATGGCACAGCAGCGTAGAAAACTCGCTCTATTCCTCAACGGTTTTCACGTTAGAAATAGCACATTCAAAGGCAGCACCTACGGAAATCTTCGTAGTAACGTTTTGTCGGATTTCGCGTTCCGAGCAGAGTAGAACTCAGCACCGGTAGAGGTAGCTCCGAACACGCGAGAAATCTACGAAAACTGGGAGGTGTTTTCGGTTGCTTCATCGCTCTGGCAACGATGTTTATGAGTCGCGCCACCTAAATCTCGATTGGGCAAGTGAACAAACATACAGGGGATTCCAAACGGCCAGGTGATTACGGACTAGTGCCGCGGCGCGGCAGCGTTGGCAGAGAGTATCAGGGAGGATGGTCAAAGCACGATCGGTCGAGGAGTGCACCAGACAGCCAAAGTGCCGCGCCGCGCAGCGCCACTAGCCCATATTCACCTCGCCGTTTGGAATTCCCTGTATGAACGTTTGCTGGCGCATTGCTCATGCGTTTTCCCATATCAAGAGGTTTGGTTGTATTCAATACTGTGATTCATTAGCAATCAAATATATGGGACACAATTCATCCCAGAAGTAAAAATTTCCGCGAGTGCTGCTTTTTATCTCAGCTACCTGAACCTCACTCCTCCCCCTGTTTGGAATGTGGGTCGTTATTCGATCGATCATCAGTACGATCCCTTTGACTTATTTGTAGAGACTTTGTACATACACCGCTTCCCGTCTCCTGAAGACGGTTCGCAATCATAGGCACTTTACGTGGAGATCAGAGAACAGCGAGCAAAATTCGGAGCTCGTACTGCTCTGAGCATCTGTAAAATTGCTCAATAATACCTGTTCTAACTTCAGAATCAGCTAAGGCTAAGGAAATATTTGTGTACTATGTATGCCGTGGACTTGGAATGCTTGGATTCAAAACAATACACAAACTTCTTGAATCCGTCGAAATCGTCAGCGAAGGTTGAGGTCGACGATGGACTTTGTTTAAGGTGAAAGTCGTCTTCCTTGATAAATTGGTGGCAAAAGGCTACGAGAATGCAGTCTAAGTTTCTCCATCCACATAGTTAAGTGCCTGTGGCATCGCAAAAGAGAGG
Source organism: Ancylostoma duodenale (assembly GCA_000816745.1). Classification (NCBI taxonomy): domain Eukaryota; kingdom Metazoa; phylum Nematoda; class Chromadorea; order Rhabditida; family Ancylostomatidae; genus Ancylostoma; species Ancylostoma duodenale. The sequence goes on from KN726165.1 coordinate 45,016, forward strand.
GAGGTGGGGGTGGAGGGGGGAGGGGGGAAGGATGGTGTCACTTCTAAGAAAGGAACACGCAGGAATCTCAGAACTGAAAATCCTTTAGAATAAATTGTAGATGCAGATAATGAAGTTTCATTTATAAATAATCTTGTATTTTTTATCATGACCATTTTACCATTTTGTAGCTTATCATGGCTCTGTATAAATTCTTGCAGGGGAATTTTCCAGGCATTGCTCCAAGATTCATAAAAATTATGATTCCGGAGACAAGCTAACAACGAACAAGTAATTGTTGCTAAAATAAAAATTCCTCCACACTGTTAGTTGCCGGAGCAGAGATCTCTCCGAAGTACTGTATTATAGACCATCAGGCCCGCACAAGAAGTACAGCTACCTACATAAATGTGCATTTATGCGTCCATAACAATTTGATGCCCCATTCCCTTTTTGAGTTCCAATATGCAAATAGGCAACATTCTTTCACCACTTTTTTATGAGTTCAGTAATATAATAACTATCTATACTACTGGTAATAGTAATGACAATGATATCGATGAAGGTCATGTGTGAAGGTTGATTATGCATAGCCCTTGAAGGCAGTGTTCCACCTTGTTTCGCACATTGCAAATATCAACAGATTCTCGGTCTCCTCGCCACGCTGATTCCAGGAATGTCCATTAACGGTCATTGAAGTGAAGAAAACCCCGCTTTTGTAAGGGTCCAATGTACAGACTTCGCGGACTACTTGCGCGGAGCTGTACAGTGGACGTCAATGACGGTGGCCCATTTGTGGCCTCGAGAAGCACGCCGTGCAACCGCGCCGCGCGGGTCGTGAACGATGTTTTCTGCTGATGTTATGCTATACGTAGAGCTTTCCTACCCGATTTCAAGGATTTTTCACCATATCGGGAAGAAAGCGACTAGAAATAGCATTCCGGCAGCAGACGACACCGATCCCGGTGCGCGCGGTGCGGTCGCGCTGCGTCCTTCCCGAGGCCGCGGATGGGCCACCGTCATTGACGTCCACTGTACGTGTGTGGTGGTTGCCCGCCACGGCTGCAGCGTTGACTAACACGGCTTGACGTGTTCAATTGATATGATCAACGGCCGGAAAACTGTTCCAGATCGCTTCCTGTAAGACATTTAAAACAGTTCTGAAGACCAATTCGTAACATTTCATCTACAACGATGAGTTCAGCATGTTGAGGAGATTAAGAATCTGCCGAAAGCCCAAACACGAAAGCGAGGTGACACACTGCCTCTAATGTTCCATATCACCTCAAATGGTACAGATGAAAACATGCGTTCTGCAGTATCCATCAAGCAAGTTGTGAATACTTACAGCATGGACCCTCGATCGTTCCATTGGGTTCCACCATATCCTCACTCTTCTGAGTTGATACGAGAGCATCAACGACCAACGGTTCTTCAACATACACAGCTCGATCACTTCGAACCGACGTCTAGTTCTAATTTCTTTTCGCCTCTCAACATTGCACCAGGTACGTGGATAGTTCTCAAAGCAATGCATGAAGTTCCGATTTTCATACGATTTTTTGGCAGTTTTCGGGGTGGTAGTAATTTCGCTCGAACCTCCACCGGAGGTTGTATCCCACTCCACATTCATGTTTGAATCATTCACATATCTAGAATCGCAAAAAGGTGTTGATCAGTACTATGTGCATGACTCGCAGAAGAAGTGCCGACAATCTGATTTCTCTCCACCTTATTTTGGATAGAGTTGAGGCATGGTTCCCACGCTATACAAGCCCATCGAACATGAAATGAACATTGCTATTGTTCCGGAGACCTCGTACCGCCTCGAGACCTACGGTAGCTCTTCTAGACATTGTGGACTCAAAAACGGGTCTATCTGTATTATTACAACTAATTATTCTTTGTCGTACAGACACAGTTGATGTGTTCCTAGTTTTTCGTGCGAAGAATCTTGAAGAACAGACGAGATTGAGCAGATCTGTCTACCTTCCAGCCACATCCTTGGTCCTTACTCCATTGAATCGAGCGAATTCATCTAGTCATCTTGATCTACGGCAAAAGACTGACTTTTTTCGTGTGAGATCGAATCAGTTGCAGCTGTAGCTCTCATACTATCTTGCACAATCACAACCGATCCTTTCTTCCTGGCATATGGTCCACGCCAGCCAACGGCATGTTGGACCGGGTTTCTTCCTCCTTTGTGTGGTAGGGTGAGCGCGGCAAAGAGACTCGACCGCTCAAGAGGGACGCTGGAGTAGAAACTTCTATATTCCTCTCCTGTATTCCTGATCAAATACTGTGATGACCAAGTACCTGGACGAATTTGTTTGCTAGCATAAGTGAAATGAACTGGATATGTGAACTGCAGGTTGTTAGAGTGGAGGGATGAGCTGCAGGTCAGTGCCAAGTTCTAGAAAGCTTCGAGGTGAGGAACCCAACAAAGCACGAAGCGCACGTAGTGGCAAGAGTGAGTGTGCATTGCGCGGAATTTTTTATTGGACCCATCGCCGGGTCACTTTCGCGGCGCTGTGACACATATTGGTTAAAAACGCACTTGGAGCTGCTCACATCCAGTCAATGATCCGTGCGGAAAAGTTGACCACGATCCAAGGGTGGTAGCTCATTTCTACTAGGTAGTAGCTAACTGCGACCACTTATATCCAGTGCTCCTCGAATTAACCTCACATGTACTGTGAGCAAGCTCAGACAAACCTGCAGAAAGGTCGCGGAAGTGATGCAAATGAACAGCAGTGCCAATGCGGGACAGTCACAGACCGATCCTTACAGCTTCCTGCTACGGTCTTCAAGCAAGGTTGTCTGAAGCGAGGGGGAGTTGCTCGGTCCTATTTAGATACAAAATTTCTGATTTTTCAAAAATCAAAATATATAAGAGCGCCTGAAGTGGTGGGATGTTCACACTTAGTGCAAATGAACACGTCGTCATAGGTTCGAATCCAGTGATTCTGCAGCGCGTTCGCGATGTCATCATTACAGAACTTCAGAAAATGGCATCCATTCTGTAGTTTTTTCAAATATGAGAACCCGAATTCAGAGTCCCCTGGAAAATTTCACATTCGTTATCTGCTGATTCCACGAGATCTACTACCACCCCTAATCATTTCAAAAATTCAAGCATATCAAACATATTTTCGAGTATTTTCAGGTTTTCCCTTCCCCGAGCTAGATTATCGCATTCATGACAGCTCGCCCATGATTCAGCCATCGGCTGCAGCCGAGCAAACCATTGTTCCAACCACGATGGAGACAGGAGATCTACAGAAGGACATACCAGAACTCAAACCATTCGCACTACAAACACCGAGAAGGTCAGTGTCCAGCGTCGTTCCAGACTCGATCCTTTTTCGAAAAGGTACTGAGGAGGTTTTTTCCGAACACATGTTAGAAACAAAACTTGGCAGAGAAGAATCATCAAACTAAGAGCCATATGAATAAATAACCTATCCACACACAATTTGCCGACGATTTGCTGCTCCAGCACATTAATATGACTAGCACATCACAAGGATGATGGCAAAAGCTTCAGATACTGAGAATTCATCACCAAATGACAATGTTGGACTGCAGCGTGTTTGTCATAACAATACACTATATAGTAAGGTAGTTTTCCCAGAATCCTCACTTACACATTAGCGTTTAACATTATTTCTCTGGCAAATTTGAACATTATGCGAATGCAAGCATAAGAGTCAAATAATCAACAATACTACGAACAATGAATGCACGACAATTCAGAAAATTAGGTGCATCATGTAAGTTTAACAAATTGCGACTATCTATTAGGTAATTCGGAGAAACGCTTGTTTTGCTCACGGCTTATGTGGAACCCGCTCACATTCTGCCTTCATGGTGCTGTGCCTGCCCAATACCTGGAGTACAACATATTAACCTTTTCCTTCTTCGCTTTTTTACTACGTAATTTTTGAGGAAAAATGTAACTCATCAGGTTGGCGGGCATATTACATTAGCTGAGCATTGGCAAGTACCGTCGGGTCTTCTAATGCAAAAGAAGCTATCGTTGACGCTTCATTCAATATCTTAGACGCCGAGGATGTTATCAATCCCAGACGTGAGACCGCACGACCGTTCCATTACACGAAAACCCCCACAGATTCCTTTATGCCACTGACAACAATGACGAGAGCGCGAGTCCAAGCCTCTCTCTAATTATTGAAAAATTGGTATGAAGAAGATTCAGCATAAGTACACTCAATCATGGGGTCATCCCTATTTTCCGATGTACAGTAGAAGAGTGACATTTCATTGGATTCTTCACCTTTTGCATCTTTCGCAGTTATCAGCCTGTGAGTAGCCTGTTTTGATTTTAGGGATTTTGAGACCATGTAGTTGATTCCGTTGATACGATCATTTCTGAGAGGCATATTTTACCATCTGCCACAGCAGGGTCAAATAAAACGCAGATCGATAAATCTGCCGGGAGAGGGAAACGAGGGAACTGAAACAGAATCATCGGCCTCAAAATAGATTCTGGGCTTGTATCAGTGATATAAGCCGTCGTGCTACGTGATTGAGGAGAATTTGAATGAGACCCTTGAGAAGCGCAGCCGCACGTGGCCAATGATGATTGAAGAGTGAATACCATATTTAATAATGTGACAACAACAACAACGTAAAGTACAAATCAGTAGATGCAGTGACATTCCTGTGAATTTCTTGTAGATGTACGGGATCTAGCTTTCCATTACCGCGATATTCAGCCATAGGACATTCGTTACAGCTCCACTTCTTGGTAAGCCTCAGCAGTTGCTTGAGGTCATCAGATGAACGTGGTATGAGGATCGACTGGGTGCACCTTTTTAGTAAGCAGAGTGCTTTTATCATCCTGATACAAAGAACGTTTCTGGTGCGGAACGAAAGCGGAGTGAGGTGAACGGAAAGTTTTGCGTAGCCCTGCTTCTTTGACGAAGCGTTTCTTAGAGGATGTGACCAGAGTTTTTTCTGACCCCGATATTTTTGCGTAATCTATCAGGATATAGAACCATAAATGGGCGTTTCCGCACAAAACAAAATTTATTCAAAAAATCTGTAACAGAACGCTCCAATCAAATGCTATCAGCAGTCGCTTCCGGCTACCCTTCTGTAAGCCGAAATAGGTGCTCAGGTCAGGTAGTAGTCCGATAGTACTAAGTCTCAGCTACGTGAGAAACAAAAATGGGTTTCCCATCATCTTCCCCCAATCCTTTGTGGGTGTTCTTCGCAGCTGTGGCTAAGGCCGATCGCGGAATGTTTCTTGTAGTCGTTGTTTTGACAGGGTGATGATGGGGTGGCTGGACTGAGTGGCCCTAACTTTGTGGGTGGAAATATGCCTAACTCGAATGACAAGACTTCAGCTCCTCTTGCCACTGCACTCATTCGACATTTTACCATGAAGACAACAGCATCTTCCGCACGTGGCTAACAGGGTTTCGAGCCGAATTACGTTGCTGTCCTAGGCTCAACAGCAGCTATTTTTTTGCTAGTGCTTTCGTAATATGACGTTCTCTCGTTCTTTATTGAATCCATTTCAAGTTACTAGATTTGCCTGGTACAGCAGAGAAGATTTTGCTTGATAGCGATTTTTTCCACAAGTCCATGACTTCAGTCGGTAGTCTTCGAAATGTGAAAAAAAAAACAGCTATTGAAGGTGTCTAAGCAATCCATTTGTCCATAAATGCACAACGAAGTGTGTGTAAAGGTACTATAAACAACTGAGCGCAGGTTTTTGACAACACGTTGTTGAAGATGAAAAAAAAAACAGTGCGCATTCATATGTAGTTTCACATCCCAATAGTTTTTAATATCATGGGTACTGAGCAGGTACCCATGATATAAAAATTTTTTTTACCCTCCCGAGCTGTCATGCTCATCACTTCGTAGAACATTGGAAAATTTCGCGGGATATTTGGATATAGACCTAATAAAACACAGAGGAGGATATCCTTTCCCTTCTTTTTCATGAGCGGCTTCATTGGTGAAATTGGTATGCGTTTGTCGTGTAGCGTTTTCGTAGATATCCCGCAGCGATCATCAGGAAATACATAGTCATATTCTTTGGTATAGAGATCACCAACTTACATTGCGAGTGAATATTGTGTAAGCAGAAATGTTCTATGGGAACGAGAACGTTCTATGGTTGCTTTGTTTCAGTGTTCCTGAACACGACTTCCCACTGTTCAACCCTTCTGTGTTTCAATACCCAGTGCCAGGTGTAGACCCCGCCCAATTCTCGATCAAGAGAGATGTGAAGGTGAAATCATTTTATTATTTGCTGAGTATGCAGGGAATGCAGAAAAGATTCTTCTCGAGCTTTTGCCGAGGCGGCAGATCAGAATTTGGAATCATGGATAACGTAGCTTTCAGGACGAGTTCAATGCCTACTTAACACAACCTTCACAAAACTATTCGTCAAATCCTCCACCTGTTCAAATGCATCAAACGTTCACCTTCACAAAACCGAACGACAACTCGTGCAATATCACACAAGATTGTCAGGTCAGTCATTCCAATATCGTGTCGCAGATGACAATCGCTCCGAAGGTTTGTGCAAGCCAGAAACTTGTTGATGTGATACGAACCAACGTTAGTACACATTTTTCATGTTATCAAAACCAATTCTTGTCATTGTATTGGTTGACCTGCTTGGGGCATGTTTTTTTTTCATGCTACTGCTTCATTTCACCGGCTCACATTCTTCCATTATTTCCCGGAAATGATTTCGGGTGTGCTCAGCATGTTTTCACATATGATCTTATTTTTTCCTCTCTCCTCTCTGTTGTAACCGTTTTCAGCTGGCATGTGATCACGATGATTTTTGGAATGATTTGAGAACGAAAGCCTAGTCGCTGCCTTTCGGTCGTACTTTTGATTTTCTTGTGTTTTGTGTGGCTTTTGCTAGTTGCATTTTTGTCCGAAATGGATGACACCTCAACTCAAGAAGTGGGGGCGAGGGAAAGAAATAATGCGGAAGTAGCAGTTTTGAGCGTGCTGAATCCTACATAGCTTAGATCCTGCTTCATATAGTTCAGATTAAAGATCCAGTACTCAGAACTGTTCGATGACTGGTTTCTGCAGAGGGGAAGAGAAAATCAAAGCTAACTGAAATAAGCCAGCGAAACTCTGTGTTGATCTAGGAAAAAAGTCTTCCGGGCAGGGCATTAACTTGTAGATGAAGCTGCTACAGAACAGTGAGGAATAGAGGAAACTTTGTTGCACTTAATTATTCTTGCCGTAGTTCTCTTCTATCAGGTTGGTGCGAAATTAATTGCCGAAACGAACACTCCAGTTCAAAGTGTTATAACTTGGCTTAAACAAAACTTTTTTCATCAGTCTAATGCTCATTTAATTTGCTAAGTCTTTCCGACCAATGCAGTGAAAATGGTATGCCTCTACAATGAAAGCTGAGATCGCAAGAATCCATAAACTTTTGGGAGGCGATTTCGACATGCTCTAGATCAACAATTTGCTTTTGTCACAGGTTTCCACCTAGGACTCGGGAAAAGTGATATTCACTAAGGGAAAGGTCTGGGAAATGAGAAGAATTAATGAGAACTTCGATGCCTTCCTGTTAAATTTTTTGCCGATCGAGTTTTTAAGTGAGAGGCTTAGCGCTATGCTGGAGCAGGGGAAAACTTGATTCTGTTCACTACTGCCAGCCACATCTACGGCAGATTTTCGGACATTAACTCGAAATTATAATGTTAGGACTCTGCTGTCAAAGCTTGACTAGGTTGGCGGAAGTTGCAATCAACCACACCCTTACAGGACCATAAAGTCTTGACAGAACCTCTCTAGAGAGAAGATCTGATTTAGAAAAACTTAGAAGTGGGGAAACGTCTCTACCCAAACCCATTCGCATTTCTTGTTATCGTACAGAAACCGAGCTTCGATCATAGTAGTTACTTGGTCCAGCAATGAGTCGTTTTGGGACGAAAAATTAAGTTAGAAAAGAAGTCACACCGGATGAGATGCTGCTCGGCAGTCATGTCGAGGGTGTTCAGTTCCGCACCTTCCCTACTCTGTCGATTGAAGTCAAATGTTTCGAAACTGTGGTATAGTAAGCATCCATTCCTGCTCTAAACGTCTGAATGGTAAGATCCGATTTGGGCCTTACGACTGTCCTTAACACTTGATCGCCACCGAACAACCTCCCATCACAATCATGTTTGCCTTGGCGTTCAAAATCACTGGAAGAAAATTTCGTGGACTGGTAGCTCACTGTTCATTAAAAGAAGATCCTGAGCCAAAACAAATGCAAGATTACCGGACACCTCCGGTGAAAAGTGATTAAGTTTGAAATCATTAACCATGATGACCCCAAAATCGCGTCGGCTCATCATTTGTTCGCGACTCTACAAAAAGGTACTGAGAAGAGCTAGCCAGAACATTTAAAGGCAGCAAGGGCCGAAATCCTCGACTTCGAGCTGAGGTGCGGGTAGTGAAGCACAGACTCAGCACATCACAAATGTGAAACTAACACAGACAATAATGGCTTACCTGTAGAGAAAATGGAACATTCGTCGCGAACACGGCCAGGCGTGTTCGTGACGAGAGTTCCTTTTTCTCTGCAGGTAAGCCATTATCGTCTGTGTTCGTTTCATATTGATGAGGTGCTGAGTCTGTACTTCACTACCCGCACCTCAGCTCGAAGTCGAGGATTTCGGCTCTTGCTGCCTTTAAGCAGCTTCTGAAAGAAGAGGAAAAGCACTATCATGAGGTTACCCAAGTTGTCTTGAAATTGCTCGAATTCCGCAGAAAAGAGAAGTTCATTTGTGCATACCTCAAAACGGCAATTAATTTCGCACCAACCTGATACATCCTATGTCTTGGGTTTCATATTAGCCAAAACGTCATGAGGGCCCCCTTCGTTTGGACTGCTAGCCTGAATTTAGACATTCATGGAATTACGTAGAAATATACACACACTTGCATCTGAACGAAATCAAGAACAGAGGAGTAGATTCCCTGAATGCCTAATGGCCATTCTTCTTATCATTACTCAAACATCACATCGGAGTATGTCTCCAAACCAAGCAGATCCAAGCGCCTGCTCGTATATATCCATGAGAACAATGGTTAGGAAAAGATGGTTTTCGGAACGTAGTTGTTAATGCGGAATATGTTACGTGGTGTAAATATGATCACATTAATAACGCATAATTTATAAACAATGTATCTCAAGGTAAATAACTGTGTAGGCCACCAAAACAGATACAGTGGATGGCATAACCGTCGTATTTGCTAAATTAACATATGTAGATTTACTGATCGGAAGCGTGACTATTTGCATCCACAGTAACCTAGCGATAATTAAAAGGCAGAAGCGCGCGCGGCATATTTACCATCATAAAGAAGAAAGTATCAGTGGCGGACGCAGGATTGGAGGGGGCCGCCAAATTCTCGAAATTACTTTACAGTACAAATAAAAATCTTGTATTAGTTTATTTTTAATTGTTTATCTTTACCATTATTTTCAATATAATTTTTATTTATCAATTATTATAATAGTTAATATTTTTATTAATTTTACTTTCCATCTGGGTCCTCAAAGCAGCGGAGACCCCACTTTTTTCCCCACGCCCCCCCCCCCTCCCGCCCACTTTCCGTGTCCGCCACTGGAAAGCGTGCATTCAAATGTTCAGGTTTGTCACTCAACACATGCCAATGGTCTTCATTTCGGAGCTCGTACATGCGCCGCTTGTGCAGCCTTTTTTCGACGAACAATTAGCGATGGAAAGAAGTATGTCTGTAAAAGGAGTCAGCGTTGTAACAATCCTAGCAGAGATGGTGAGTCACTTTTTATTAACTAAGGCCTATGTATTGCAGTTTCTTTCTAAGCAAAGAAAACACATAGGGAACCTGCATGTATAATGTCGACTTTTCAGCCACCGGCTATCGCAAAATTTGTCGAAGTTGTCGGCTGAAACGGTGTATGGACATAGGGATGCTACCCGATAGTACGTATTTTCAACTGATTTGCGGTTTCACGTTCGTTTTGATTTCGTCCTTAGCGTGTTAACGGGCAATCTCAGGGATTCGCGCAGCTTTATTCTCGTTGAAAGTGAGCACTACATCCGTAGCTATTTGTGTAGGGCTGCAGATTCGGCACTACTCTAGAACCGGTTGTTGGTCAAGTGTGCCTGAATCTTTCCAGCTTGGGCAGCAGGGTTGCCACAACATTAGATGAGAGTTGGCGCGGAGTCCCTCGTGGCTCAACTTTCACCCTCCCACAGTACGCCAACTGTCAAATGAGTGTAAGAGTAAATGCTGGTCGCAGCACAGCTGGGATCCGCTTAAGAGGGAGAGGCTGAAGGCAGATAAAACTCGACCCTCCGTGGATAGAGTTGCGCGAGATGGGCTATCTGAAGAGCAATTTATACCTGGTGTGCGCTTCAGTCGTGCGTCAGACGCACGCATCCATTTGCGGAAGATTCCCCATGAACACCGGTCAACCCCTAAAGGCAACACCCACGCAAAAATGTGTCACTCAGATTTTAGCGCGATCTTGGGTTTCTGATTATGAGGACCATGGATAACGTGGTCAATTTTGTCAGAGCCGGTAGTAAACCCCCTATGTCGCGACAGCCAAGATGCGAACGCGTTGGCAGCAGCTTCGCAACATTTGCCCGCACTTCGCGAGAATCTTGCGACATCGATTTTCGTTCCGTGAATCAATGTATCTTTGCTGAACCTCATGAGGAAGTGGAACATGCGCGCACGGCTTAGTGGTTGGCGTAATTGTCGCTAGAAAGAAAATACTGCTGTGTTACGCGGGTTCGACTCCTGACCATTTGAAACCTTTTGCAAAGCTATAGGAAGACGAGTATCTAATTTTTGGGGATTTCGTATGACTACGTTTGTGTATACCTTTTCTTCAAATAAGACGACTTCACAGATATGCTCCGGGAAGGTCTACTGGGCATAATTTCCAGCTAGGTACATCAGTTTGCTGAGATTTTTCAAACAGCTACAGCCACCATCTTAGCTGCTCCTCTAAGCGGCTCATATTTCGAACCACTCCTAAGGAGTCTGAACTTTGCAGGAGGTCTTCCAATCCTTCGCTAATACTAAAAATTCCTTGTTTGGAATTCTCGTGGATTCTTTTCCCAGATTGTTTAACACCCAATCTCCTTACAAGGTGAAAGGCTGCTTATGAGCGTTTTGTACGAGGTACTCGATGTTTTCCTGAAATATCTGAAATTCGTGTTATCTTGTGCCTCCACATCGGACTGCATATCGAGATTACGATTGGACAAAACAAGTGATGTGGACAAAGGTTTGGGGCTACGTAGAACAGCGGTTGTTCAAAGGAGATTCGTTCTGATCATGACCTACTAGTGACCCCTGTTGATGTCAGACCGTTGTCTTGTCAACGAATTGGACATTCACGAACTCCGTCCGGGTGGGTGACATCGCACCTCGTAGGAGCCCGCACTATTTCTCTAACTTTTGCTGTCTGCGCCTCATGACCACGATGTCACGAACATGGTTCGTGACCACCGTCGCGACGTAGTCATTGAACTTAGTTGCCGACTATGTCGCGACACTAGCAAGAACGCGTGCACTATTATGCGAGTTTCATGAACATCTCGCGACAAATGTTAACGAGACTGTCACCACATGTTGGCAGCTCAGAGCTCCCGACATTAGGGGGCTTACTACCAGCCCAGAAGTAACGGTAAAATGATTCTCAGATGCTTCCAATTTACTGCATTATAGCAAGGTGGCCGAGTTATGCCGGTAGAGTAGATCAAGAAAGTCAATACCGCTGCCTTCATTGTCACCGAATTTCTAGGTGCAACTATGTAGATTCTCGACTAATATTTCAGCTTCTTTGAAGAAGAAAAAACCTCGAACGAGAAGGTTACCTCAAGAAAAGAAACAAAACTTATGATAACGTGTAAGGAGCTAACAAAGAGAAACTCACACCATAATTGAAAACTTGGAAGCTCTGAAAAAAAAAACGATCGTACTGTCTGATAACAAGTGAAATGACTAAATAGGGGATGAGATCATCGCAATGTAGAACTTCTCGAAATGAGCAGGGGAAAGCAAACGTTGTCTTTGACTGCGGCAAAAAACAGCTATTTCGTATTGCGCCACAACTCATCCGCGGATACCCGGATACCCTGTCTAACCTGTTATATCTTGGGAAGGAAGATGCCTTCGGCGGTGCCACTCGCATGAAATTACTGGGACTATCGTCCAGACTCCAAAACATTCAAAATTTCGGACATGAAAATTATCGTGGGTGCTGCCTTTAATGGAAGTACCGCGCGGTCACCGCGAAGCCGTAAACGCGCGCGTCTGACCTACACCTGAGCTGCGGTAGGGATGCGACTCGGCCCATCCTTCGTCATGTGCCCGTCCACTATGCCGCCTTGCACCCTCTCCGCGGTGCGGCTGATCAGAGCAGCGCTGTGATTGTCGGGCTTCTCTGCTAATGATGTTTCTCGTATATTTTCACCGATTTTCTCTGTGTCCTTGTTTTCATCCCAGAAAACATGAGCAAAACACCAATACCGACAACGTCCGACAGCCGCAGCACCTAGCCGCAGCACCTACCGCGCCGCGTACGCCGCGCAATAGACAAAGGAGTGGTATTTTGTGATGCTAGAATGATTGACCGGCACTGTAGGCGCATGCGCGTAAAATGCAAGAACCTATTATAAATTGCTGTTTTGGTGGAGCTGATCTTTTAAAACTCATTATTATATGCATTATACAGATGATAAGCGTTATATGCATTATACAGATTATTTTCAGACGTTCAACATAAAAGGTCACGGCGCGAAAGCCCACCACCTCCAATTACGAAGTCGTTCAGTGCCATCTTCCAGCCGTTTTACGACCATATGCATACGAACGGTGGATCAACTATTGCCTCCTCCCTATGATCTTTTCTGCTACATCCAGCTTCTACTGTACACAGTACTACTCAATGGGCAACGTTAAGGGACTCGTGCGTATTCTCACTTCGTCTCCGCTCATTAGTTTGTTTTCAGAAATCTTAAAGCTAAAAATTTAAAAGACATCTATTTCGCAATCATTCTATTGACAATCCCTGTTCGCTTATCGTGAAATCATATTGTACTGAGTTTTATCAGTCAACTGTTCAATTGTCATAGAATCAATCTTTCATAATTCCTCAATTAATAGTAATACGATTTCACCCCTTGATCTCATTTTATAAGAGGTTTTTAGTTGACAACTAAATCATGAAGTATGAATCTTAATTTCCTAGCAAAAATGCACAAAATCCTGAATTATACTATCCTTTGTTCCATACAAGAGGTATGACTTGAAAACGAGAAGTCACAGACATATTTTATTCATTACATGAACAAGCTCATGCGAGAGAAAAAAAGAACAACGACCAGCGGATCATAACATCTTAAAGGTATTGGCATTCCCCGCATTTGTAAGAAGTAGGTATAAAAATTAATATAAAAAATAATGCAACCTGAATCAACATAAGATGTATGCGGTTCAAATCAACAGTACACACCTATGCATCCATCATGTTGTCAAATGATTTTGACTTCGAACGAATATTGCTTCGCCAAGTACATACTGACCCAGTAGAAACTTGAATATGTATTAGGTTGGGTGCAAACATAATGGGCGTTTTCATTGTATCATCTTCGATGCAGAAAATTTCTTTTCTTATCCCCGACGTAAGAGGTTGCATTTTGTTTTCTAGCAAACCTCATAGCCTCTTCAAATGTCTTGTCTATAGTATTTTTGACGAAATTTCAGTCGAATTTTTAGTTTTGGAACAAAGGATTCCAAAGCGAAATTCTTGCCGAATTCACTCCTGCGAACTAAAACTTGGCGGCATCGCCGCTGAATCCACTTGAAATACCATTATAGTTTCGGCTAAGAGCTTGTAAGCGAATGCATCCTGCGAAGCTATTTTTGAAGTTTTCAAAGTCGTAAATCTTGCTTCGAAAGTGAGGAAGGTCGGGTAGAATCTCCTAGAATTGGCAATCCCCAACCAATGGCAACAAACAAAGAGGTCTCATCCAAAACAACGTATCTGGTTCCGCAGGACCTCGTCGGTAATTGTCCTCAAATCAGCCCTTCCTTGGGCAAGAATGGAAAGGTGAAAAAGCTCGAAGGGTAAGTGTCGCGGAGACTGAACGATTACCAGATTGATCTTCGTTAAGAAGTCTGTTTCACGTCTTTGTAGTGAAGAAATTGCGACCAAATGCTCGGTCGCTCAGTGATAAACGGTAAAGGATAAACCCTGTGCGACAGTATTGCTTTGGTCAACAGCTGGGCGAGAAAAAAAAACACCCAAACACTCACAAACCAAAACAGCACCAAATGAAGGTCACGGTGATTTTGTGGCGGTCTGCCACAATCACTACAGCTCATTGAATTTTTCTCTCCTGGAAAAGTGCGTCCAAGGTGTACGCGAAATAAATCGGGAACCTCACTCTGTGACCACGATGTTGCTCAATTAATGAAACAAATACCACTACCCAACAGCGTTCAGCCACATCTCGCATGCCAGACACGCCCCAGACTGGAGCAACAAGGCTGGAAGCTGTCTCATGCGTCATATTCACCTCTCGCTCACCGGGCACTATGCTCTCAAGCACCCAGACGGCTTCATCGGGGAGAAATTCTTCAGCGACTGAAGGACCCAAACTATCTTGCGAGCGTTCGTCGATCCCAGAAGGACTCATTCGAGATGCACAGTGATCTGGTAACATCTGGCTTTTTTGCTAAAACTTTGCGAATCACAGCGGTTCTAAGCTGCTTTGAGACGACTGACGACGGGGCTCGCGAATGAATTTTTGAAAACGCGCATTCTTTTTGAGCCAATATTCGTAAGATTGAGAGGTTGAAGTGTTTGCTTCTAGCGTTGAAAAGAAAGAAAAAAAATGAATTCGGATGTTCTCGAAGATGAACACGGCTAGATAGAAGTGTTGTTGAAGTAAGAATAAAACAAAAAAGTAGGACTAAAAATGCTGAAAAAAAAACGTCTACGGGATGTGGATTTACCGAAGGCGTCGAGAATATAGCATGGGCACCAATGTTTAATTTCTCATTACCTCTCAAGTTAAGTTACATGTAAGCTGGTTTTTCGTGTAGATCAGAGTACTTTCGGTCAAGCGTATGTTGATAGGTCAGCAGCAGGAAGTCATATTATTTCCTGGCTGAAGGGGAGGAGGATTCCTATAGGGGCCGACTTTCTATCATCAGCACGCTTGAGCCTGTTTCCTTGTCCTCCTAGTTGGGTTAGTGTAGGTTGGAGTTTCTGAACAGGTCGGGTGAAAGCCAGGCTCTTTCTGTGTTTAGCGCCATTTGTAGGACAGGGGTTACCATCTGGTGCCAGCAAGTGCGATGAGATCATGAATTGAACCCACTTTAAAAATGTTCCAGCCGGCCCCGAGCTGGTAGGAGCTGCCGTCCAGCATGCCGATTGCGTGGGGTGAACCAATATACCATTTTGTCGAACTGCCTGCATTGCTCCAGTGACTCCGATAAGAATAAGTGCATCTTGCTCTTTAATTTGAACACCACCTTCAAAAACTATGTGCTTTTCGGCGCTTATGTTAGGTCCACATAACTTATACTCAGTTCTAGCTTGAACTTGCTCCGCCAAACAGGTTCGACACCTCTACCTACTAGATACATGTGGGAGTAGAACAATACCTATTTTTGTACCAGTTGCCTGACTTCTACCTGCTGTGAAACTCCCGTCGTCGCTATTTCTTTCCTAAATCAGTTCAGGTTCTGTCTTTTCATAAGTTCTGCATTTCCCAACGCTCACTGGTTATTAATGGAACACGCCGCAATGGTAGGAGATTAACGCTGGAAGGTGATCACGTTTCCACACATAGTTTGTACTGTTCCAAGCCAGCCAAAGAAGAAGTAAATTCTGGTGTAGTTGAAGCCATATTCTTCATAGTTTCTTCCCATAACACTTGTGAGACCTTTGGTTGAAACATCTTAGTAAGACCTACTGCCACCGCGTAGATAACGTTTTATTATTGCTAATGATGTGTATTTCATAGCTATGATTGGATATCTATATAATATGTATAGATATATGCTTTACATGTACAGAAATGACCATATATGCTTTACATGTACAGAAATGACATTTCCACGCTTAGTTTAATGCATATGTGGAGATAATCCATGTTTAGATCTGTACATAATGAGTGAAAGAGTAAGTACTAGTTGCTTGTATTATATTACCGTACCGCATCATTTCATAACCATGAGCAATTGATTCACTACACAGTATTTTTGAATGTTTGAATTCCCATTGCAAATAACGACCAGTTCTAAGTGGGAACGAAGTGTTAGAAAGAGAAGTGAAAGTCGAGCACAAATATTCAGTAATAAGTTTTGATATGCACAAAGTATAGGTCAAAGTTTCCTATTCATGCTACTCAAGAAACCAAATCTCATAGTTGGAAAATACAACATCGGTTTTGCAACAGCGTGATATTTTCCCCTTTTTGACAACATGAGTAACTTGTTGCAGTTTTTAGGAATAGAATGAATGTGGGTCAGAAGACACAGAAGATGTGTACCATTGATCCGATGATGCTTTATATGACTGAGGGACTAGAAATCACAACACCAGAAGCGACGTGTGCATCAGAGCCACAATGATCGTGTGGTGCACAG
Organism: Ancylostoma duodenale; assembly: GCA_000816745.1. Classification (NCBI taxonomy): domain Eukaryota; kingdom Metazoa; phylum Nematoda; class Chromadorea; order Rhabditida; family Ancylostomatidae; genus Ancylostoma; species Ancylostoma duodenale. Next base: position 61,666 of record KN726165.1, read on the forward strand.
TCATTACTGTAGACGATCCCTCTCCGCCCAGGAGGGAGAAAAGTGTTAAGGAGGGATCCTTGGTCTTGAGGATCTTGATCGAATCACATCGCGGCGGAAACGTCGCAACGTGACTCGCTATGATGGTATAATAATAATAATAATATTACTAATATAATAATATTACTTTGGAATGTCGCGGAATCAACACTTTACAACAGCCTGGTCTGCGTAAAGCAACAGTTGACATTCAAAATTAAGGAGAAGCCTACAGTCGCATGGATCGCATTGGAGCTATGTAAGCTTCAAGAAAATACGACATCACAATGCGACAACAACTCTTGATTCGGAGCATTAAATGTTGTCGTGCAAAGTGCGACTCGATGAGGAAGGGAATAGGTGACTGTAGCAAGAGCAACACGATGTTTAACGGATGGACATCGAGCACATGCAAAAATTTTCAAGCTATTAATTACTTGAGACTGATAACAAGACCATTCATCATGTCACACTTCCATAAGAACGACAGAGACATAGTTAAAGCCATGGTGATAGTCACCCTATGCAGCTGCTTCCTGCTTTTAATGACAACACCCACGGAAAATTCCGACCTCTGATTTCAAGATAATCTGAGTTAATTAACTGCGCTTAACACTGTTGAATCTGTGAAACTTGCCAAAACTAAGGAAGCTCCGCTTTTCACAGGTCTACTATTCACCGCTTCGACATAGGATGGCTTAGGGGTTTTGACCAATAAGAAAAAATCGATGATGCCTTATCTTGCCGCCTTTTTTTTCTCGCGTAATCACTTATTTCGGTTACTTTGCGCCTTTTTGGACAATAACCTAGAGAAGTAACCATCAGAGGAAGCACAAAAAAAAACAGACAAATCGCTGAGAAAAACAGAAATCTGAAGATGATAAAAAATAGGAGTTTAAGCCGAATTCGAACTTCGTAAGAAGCGAGTAAACGGTTAGGTTTGCAAAAGTATAAGGAAAGTGAGGCTGAACCCACCGAAAGCAGAAAGAATGAAAAAAAAAGATGTTTTAGATGATCAAAGAGGTTAGAAGAAAAGAGAATGGATTGTGAGACAGCTGATATCTGACAATGTTCGCGCTCCAAGCGCCTGGTCTCCGACAGCACTACCGTCACAGAATTGGCAAGATTATGTCTCTAGTTCGGGAGCACGTGAAACCTTAGACACATAGTTTATCGTGGAAACTGCCTTATTCATTTATTTTATTTTTGCACTCAAAGCTGCACTAAAAATATGAGTCTGCGGTTACAGAACATTAGGAATGAGCAAGAAGGGGTGTCTCACAACAAAGATTTTTTGAAAGAGGACTAAGATAATTAACCTAACTTTTGCTTTAGAGCAAAAGTAAAGTTATCTTTAAGGAATGATGTGAAATGTTTTCAAGACTTGGATTTCCATATCGTTCGGGGTTGATGGTCAGGAAGAAAAGATCATCGCACGGGTGGCATCGAACGCATCTGTATTAGGGAGTAAAGAAAGGAAGAACAACTGCCAAAAGCATCTTTATCAAATCTTGTGATCTTGTCATATCATGGTGGGCTTTCAACGAATCAAGCATCACCCTTAACCTGCCATTCCAAGGAAATTAATGTCATTTTTTGAATGCTACTTCAATACAGTGATGCTCGTTTTTATACCCACATTAAATGAGAATTCCGATACCACCTTTCATTTTCAACCAAGTAGATCAGCGTGAAGAAATTGCACCCATGATCTCAAGCATGTTTGGTTGTATCATGATTTACATGATCAAATTTTAATTTTGAGAATCTAGAGGTGGGTCATGCAACGGACCAGCCCGCGTGCATGACCTTCCTCAACAAATGGGTGCGGCACAAAAGACCACACGTGGGGCGCCAAAACGAACGGTATGAAGGGAGACTCCAGCCATCGAAGAACACTCTTGCTCCCGTGCCGACTACTCATTTTGCCTTTTATTGTTGTACCCTAACATCTTTCCTTCCATATTGTTCTTGTTCCTATAAAGCAGCTATAAAGGTTTAATTGCCCAAGTTTAAGGTCTCACACACGTTCACAACATCCTCAATCCATCAAGCAACACCAGAAAGGCCGTAAATCGCAGCAGAAGGCGAATGAGTACGATTTTTTCTCACTTTGAAATTTTCAAAATCCAGCTATATAACCCCATCTCGCTAGGACAATCCCGAGTGCACAAAATTTGGCACCACTCAATAGTTTGGCAATCATTTATACTATTAAAAATCGGCGACTCCTTACTTGAAGGAACTCTTGCAATTATAGGATTGTTGAGCGATAACTGCGGGTTTTGTTCCCCACAGGAATCGAAGTATTCACGGAGCGCGCCAGACGCAGTGTCCCCATTCTCGAATTTTTTTTTTCATCCACTTCACACTTGCACAAAATTCCTCCCTAACAATCGCTTGGTGTATTTTCGCGTTCCCGTTCAAACGCTTCATCGTTGCTCTCTCTCACTTTTTATTCCCAATCCACAATCTCTGTTCAAACGTTTCAGAGTTGAAATGGCTGCAGACTACATGCGTAGAGGCTCTACGCAATTGAATGGAGAAGTTCTCGCACAGTATGACCTCCTCGACAGAATGGAAAAATAATAGCGGTGTTTCATGTGTGTTCACAGCGCGCACGAGTGTTCCGTGACGGGTCCCGCCACGAAACCTTGCGAATGGTATGAATTCCATAAACTAGCCTCCACTAAACCACATGCGCACACCCTGTCAACGGTGAACGTTGGCGTGACGAAATCCTCTTGTCCACGGCAGTGTTCACGGCAGTATTTTCGCAGGTAGGCGGCCATCCTCGGTGTTCAACTTACTGTTGCGATTGTCCAGCGGCCCGCTACATGGTGAGTGACTCATTTCAGAATTGTGAATTTCCGCGAGTGCTGCCCTTAATGATGTTGGAAACTGGGCAAATGTAGAAAATGCTCAAACGTTTATTTTACTAACCAACACGGTTTGACAAGAATACCAAGCCATGTTCAGGAGTGCACCGCACACAATAATTTGGATGTGATAAAAGTATTAGATAATGCAATGGAACGTGTCTGGATACAACTCATTTCGGACAATTTGTACTCTGCTGCCGAATCGCATCTGAGAATAGGAGGGAGATTTCGTGCTCATATCCCACATTAGCAAGCGGACAAAGAGGTTCTTTCCCGACTGCGACGAAGATCACTTCCTGTACTACTCCTTTCTATGATTACCACCAAAGGGGCTCCAGAACAAAGCGTGAGCGCTGTGGGAGCCTACTCGCAGTTGGATGAATTCTCACATGGATAATCGCATGTTCCATTATCCACAGCACGGAGGCGGGAAGGTGTCAAAATTGAAAAGGTCAGAGAACCAGGGAAAAAATTTTAATACGAGCAGTTTTTAATTATTTTGGAGAAGGCTCCCACATGCCATTTTTACGATTAGCAAACGAACTACAAACGATTTCTTGTTTTTGAAAAATGGTAATGTGTATATGAAATCAATGACGGTGCGAAGAAACAAGGTGGTGATAGAAGGAGGAAAAAAAACTTGAAAACACGGTATGGAACTCTGGATGTGGTGGTGATGTGGAAAAGTTTGTACGATCTGCACAATAATTGCACGATGAAAAGTTTAACTTCAGCGAAAATGATTCTGTGTCAAAAGGAAAGGAGCAATAGGAATCAACAAATGTGACATGCGAACGTGAAGCCGGGTCCCACGTTGAACTGAACAAGTCGTAAAGAAACACAAAATATCGGTTGACAAACAAGGGAATGTCATACTGCAAGCAGCGAAAGAAAATACTCAAAATCACTTTGATGGGACTTAGTCTTAACAGGGTCAGCACGGATCATATTCTATCTACAATGGTGCATTAGAATGATGCTGGCTAAATTCTGCAGCCCCCCCCCCCCCCCCCCCC
>KN726166.1:26077-62797 GCA_000816745.1 Ancylostoma duodenale
CTTGGTGCACCAAGAGATCAGACGAGTTCGCTGGGACAGGAAACTTTAGTACTCTGAAAACAAATTAATGGTCATTCCTAGAGACAAACGGCGTTTTCCAGACCTATTAGTGAACTTCATTTTTCCTGAGATCAACTGAAAAATGCCCTTCTTGACTGGCCCAAAATACGCGAAGCACATAAAAAGAGACGTTTTTTCATGCGCAGCAGCTGTTTCGGGGAAAATGCAAGGCATTGTTAAGGGGCGCCATGGCGCTTGCGCGGTGCGGTCCCGAAGCGATCGTGGAGTCACGTGAGCGCGCCTCGCCGTCGAAATAATAGGTTTCGTCATCATTTGTGTTTCTGCTTCTGTGGAGTGCGCGATTTTATGGTTTTGAAGTGAGACACTCGTCAAAATCAATCGTTCTCACGTATTTTTGGCTCTCTTGACTTCTCACTTCTCCTCCTATGATCTCACTTCTCATCCTATGACCATTTTAGTGATTGCATCGTTATGTTTATGACGTGTGCATGATGTTCCCTCTTTCTAATGATTCTCCTGAATATGAAGACCACCGTTATGAGTATTGAAGATCACATTTTCGTCGGCGGATAGCCAACTGCATTGCGCGCGCGATGCAGTTGTCAATCTGAAGCAACTCTTTGATTTCTATGTGATCAAACGATTTTCGAAAATCCCTTTTCCCACAGGAAGTCGCTCGAGTGTCATGTAAAGATGACAACTGCATCGCGAGCGTTGCCTTTGTCAATTTGAGGCAACTTCTCGATTTTGAAGTGATAATGATTTTCGAGAATCTGTTTTTCAATAGGACAATTGTTCGAGTGTCATCTAACAATGACAATTGCATCGCGCGTGCTTGTTGCTGCGGTTGTCAGTTTGAGAGAGTTCCTCGATTCTGAAGTGATCGTACGATTTTCGAAAATCCGTCTTGTTGGACGCAGAGAACGTTTTATTCTACTAGATGCTCCTTTATTTCAGGATTCAGATGGGTCTGATGGATTCGGAATTTGAGTCGGTTTTGAGCTTAACTGGAGCAGAATCTGCAATGGATGCTGGAAATGTTGAGAAGGCGGTGGAAGGCCATGATGACGGATCAGGAGCAGGAGGTGCAGTAACGGAGGCCGCTTGTGGAGTGGTACGCCGATTTAACTTTGTTGCCTCTTTTGTTTAGCTGTAGACTATCTTCATTGCTCGATGTGAAGAAATAACTTGAGAAGTTTTGACAATTTACTGGGAGTAGTATTCCATGAGAACTGGGCGGCTTCTTGTAGGCAAAAATGCGCTGTATACAAGGTGCATGCATTTCTCTCCAGTGAGGATGTACATGATGCGTTGAGCTGTTGTTTAGTCGTCTAAGAAGAAAAAGAAGATCAACGCGGGGTCAGCTATTGGAATGCCCAAGAGCATTTTCCTGGAAGGCCCGTCACGGAAGATGAAATTCGCAACTGCTTGGAAAAGTACGACTTAGTGTTTGCAGTCTTTACATGACAGCAAATTGGCCATGGGCTATGTCCGACTCAGTTTAGGAACTAGACCAACCGTCAGCAGAGATGTTGTTTCAATCTGCTAAGAACTAGCACTCCACAGCCGCAGCCAGTGTCTAGCGATGATGAGTAAGTCGAAAGGACGCGCATTCTTGCTTAATGCAGTGGGCAGAGCAAGCTATAGGTATTTTAGCGATTCTCCTCCTCGTTCGCCTTTGAGAACAGTGCCAGCAGACCCCAGGATGTCTTAAGAAAGCGCAACGTCATTGGCTTATGACCAGCATGTTGAAGCAAGGATAGATGAGGAAATTCAACCTTTGACAAGTGGAGCTCAACCATCTAGCTGCTTCGCGACCCGATGTCAATCACGATGATGAAGCAAGCTCCGATGAAGAAATGCCTCCTACGACCATTGCTCCTTATGGGGAACTTGAAGATCCAGCTTTGCAGTTGACAACAAGACCGCTGGAATGCCTATCTAATGATCAGCTGCTAGTCTTCTCGGCGAAGGTGTACGACCACACTTCTTTCCGACAGGTCGTAAGGGACTTGCGCTTCTCCGCGTTCAATAGCACATTGCTAATGTATCCATTCGTGTTGGTTCTGTGCTTAGGATGCTCTTTGAATGCGTCTACGAGAAAACTCGGTACTTTTCCCCAAGGGCGTCTCAGTCAATGACGCCCATAAGTTCTTCCGACAGTTCGTCAAAGACGTGGTCTTGCAGGTATGGACTGTGTCGTGAACGCGCAGTACAATATGACACGGTCCGACATTGTCATTTCAGGCGTATGATGAACCATTCCGCCGGTTCGTGACGGCACGAAGCAGAGCACAGAAGAATCACTTCATAGTGATACCGTACCAGATGATAATTGGTAGGAGAAATTGTTCTAATATTCACACTTACAAGCCTTTCGTTTCCACCAATGACATTTAGGATTCGTCTTGGAGACCATGAAATGTGGCCGAACACCGCTATGCGACGAGAACGATGAAGTTGAACGACGAAACATTAAACGCGACCTCCTCCACTGCATACAAATGGCATTGTGAGTTTAACTTTCTTGATTGTAGCACTCCACTTCTTCAAAAATACTGATATTGTCTAGGGAAACTGAAAACCGCCAACCCGGACGAAGAATGCGATGAAATTGGAAAAGAAGCGGAAGCGCAGGTCGCAAACGACGATGCCCTCGAAGACGGCAACGAAGAGCACGGCCAGGAATAACTAGGTTATGGATTTTTTATCCAGACATGGAATCTTTCATTCCCACTCACGGTACACGTCATGCACTACGCTCAATAATCCGCCTTAACGTCTACATTCTTATCTCGACAAAGACAGGTTCTCATTTATCACTTGAGTTTTTCGTTCACTTACTTGAAGTGTTTTTTTTTTGTGTTATGAGTTTTATTCTGAATACGATTTCTTTGGTTTTTCTTGACGCATCTTTTGTGTAGCATCGTTTAGCGATTTGTTTTTGTCTGATAATGTACATACTATTGTGTTCCTGATTCTCATTGATGAAGATCTTCGTTGTAGCTTTAAAATACTTTATTCCATTATTTCCATCTTACTGGTGAAGTAAGTTTTGTCTAGTTTTAGGTTTTTTTAAATTAAACAAAAGGTTTTTTTGTTTTAATTTTTTGGTTCAATTAACCAAGTCTGAGCACTTTCTGACATTCGTGCGAGCTTTATGGACTAATGATTATTCCCTTGGACTATTATTCTTTCTCTCCACTAGCGCCTCTTCGGGACGCTAGAAAGTGGGGTGGGGCAGCCACTTGGGGCATGTGCAAAAGCTTCGCACTTGCCAAATCTCTAGAAAATTGATAAAGAAGAAGAACCAATCTTTAAATGTGCCCGAATATGAAGTCCTAATTATGAGTTGAGTATGAGTATGAAGAGTCCGTTCTCAATCGTATGGCGTATTCGTGCGTATTCCTCACTAATGGGCCAAAGCAGACGCGTTCTCCATCGGCGCAACTGTATCCTGCCGTTTCCCACACTACTGGACCAAAACGAAATCGTATCCTAGTGTTTTCCACACTACTGGGCCGCAGCGGGCTTTCTTCGATCGGTGGACCCGTATTCTGGCGTCATCTTCACTGTTAGGCCAGAATGAACCCATTCACCGTCAGCTGAACCGTATCCTGGTATTCTCCACTTTACTTAGTCACAGCGGACCAATCCTATGTTGGCGATCCCGTATCCTGGCATTCCCCACACCAGTGGGCCACGATGGGCCCTTTCTCCATCGGTGGGCCCGTATCCTGGCGTTCCCCACACTACTGAACAACGGTAGATCCTTCCTAGTGGACCCGTATCCTGGCGTTCCCCACACCACTGGGCCACGGCGGGCCCTTTCTCCATCGGTGGACCCGTATCCTCACGTCTTCTTCACTGTTGGGCCACGGCGGGTCCTTCCTCCATTGGTGAACCAGCATTCTGGTGTTTTCCTCACTATTAGGCCACGCCGGACCCTTACTCCATCGGTGGACCCATATCCTAGTGTTCTGCACGTTATTGAGGCGGAGCGAACCGATCCTATAATGGGGGAACTGTATGCTGGTGTGCTGCACACTACTGGGCCGCAATGGGCTCTTCAGCCAGGTCAACGGTCAACCCTTATTCTGGTGTTTTTCCTCACAATTAGGCCAAACCGGACCTTGTCTTCATCGGCGGAGCCGTATCCTTGCGTTTTCACCACTTTTGAGCCACGGCACACCTGTTTTCTGTTGGAGCACTCGTGCCCTTTGTAAACCTCGAGAGTAATGGTAAAGGTTTGGGAGTTATTCAGAAATTTTGGCTAACTATTTGTTGATTTTGATCAACTATTTATTTGTTGATTGGTTACACAATGTCATGCCTCGATATATTGAGGCTTTTATTCCCTTACTCTGTTCCTTATTGCAGAAGCTTTCTCGAAACGAACGGATGTCGTGACTACACAATCGCTGCGAGAACTCAGCGGGGGATGCGGCAATAGCACCCACCGGATGAGGCGACCGCGTAGGTCCGCCCTCCACCAAGCTTCCGAGACGCTGACGTTTCGACAGAACCCGCCCACCTCTTCTCAAGAGGTGCATAAGGCGTCGCAACAGTGGAAGGGGGATTTCCTGCTGCGTATATTGTGCGGTCTGAAAGCTTATAAACAATCCCTCACTCCAATGCTGCGAGACCGCCATCAAATATGATGAAATCACCATCCCGTGCATGCGCGAGAGCCAGCAGTGACGTAATAGGCGGTCCCGGAACGGACGTGTCAGAGTCCCTAGAAATCGACCATTTCGCCCCACAGTCTGCACCTCAAGATTGCGGTGTCTATGAGTGCCGCCGCGTATCTCTAGCCGCTCTGCCCCCCTTACGGCGCTTTGTTTAATAGATTTTGTGGGTCTCTATAACGATTATTATAACCGCAGGTTAGTCCTGTTAGTCCTTTTACTTACTGACGAGCACGGGGGGAGGCATATTCTTAGTTTAGTTCCGTATAAGGTTAAGTGCGAAACGGAACTAGGCTATCCCTAACTTCTAGATTTTTCTTTTACAATCGCTTCTTTTTTATTGTTCTTGTTGGCTTTTGCGTTATTACTTGTATTGCTAGCCTCTATATTGGCTGGGCGGACGGTTAGGCATTATAGACGCGCACGAATGGAGTTGCGGTTGCACGAAGTTGCGTCAGGCAGCAGGTTATTTTGTAGGTGCGCATTGTAGCCAACTCGTGCAAAAAGGGTATTCTATGCGGTAGAAAATCCTAGTTTCCCGGCCTATAAACAAATACCTAGCTTGAAATCTGCAAGAAAATGTCCAGGAATTTGGCTTGTTAGTAGTGGTTCGTGTAATTATCTTTTCTGTGTGATAATATGGTGTGGCTATAAAGATGTGATTGGATGCATTGATGGGACGTTGGTCAAGATAAAAACGCCGAGTGGCAACGATCTCGAATACATGAGAAGAAGAGAATTTTTTTATCGCAAGGTCTGTGTTATTTGCAACGAAGTGGGACGCATTCTGTCCATCAACATTGGTTTTCCGGGGTTAGCTCATTACGAGTCTGTGTGAAACCATTGTGCCGGGCCGTCAGCATTTACATCAGGAGAAGCAATATTAGTGTACATGTTACTAGAAGATTGCGGATACAGCACTGGAAGTGGAATTAACACACTGTACCACCCTACAGCATCCGAGGTGATCACAAGCAGTACAACCAAGAGCATGCACGTTTACATGCCCTTGTGGAAAGGCTGTTCGGACGTTGGAAGACTTGATTTCTCTTTGATGAGGCTTCCGCAATGAAGCTAAAAAGGTTGCCATCGCGTGTGCGATCTTCCACAGCATCGAATACTGCACCAATGCGACGCTTCGTCCACTAGGCAGATGAAAAGCTACGATCCCTTATCTGCCGCGTGACCAAGAAGATATTAGAGCATACACAGTCAGTCGAATCTAGGCCCTGTTCATATAATTTACAATCTTTCAGCCACGTTTGGATTTTTTTCAATAATAATCCACCTTGGTTCCTTTCAACTGAGTTAACGTTTGTGCGAGAAAAAATAAAATAACCTGGTACACACAATACCATGACCTCTCATGGCGATGTCGACAGACAACGTTAAGAGAATGACCTATAGGGGGCCCTAAATATAGAGGCTTCACAGACAAGCGTGACCATTGTACTCGTTTGCTACCTGTTTGCTCGGCGAACACCTCACTTCATTTGATGATTTCACCTCAGGCAAATTTCATGAGGTTCAAAGCTCCAACTCGTTCTTTGCTGTAATCCGGATGACATACACATTAGATAATTGTGGCTAACTTTCACTGCGAGCTATGTGGATCTATTCCTCTGTTAATTGGGTTTTCTCCTACGTCCCAAGAGAAAAACAATGGCGATCAGTTATCTGGGTTCACGACGGCACCGTGCCAACGATCTTAGACGACCACGTTCTATAAAAAGTATTACATACTTCAGCAGGCTCAGTAAGGCGTGCGTCCTTGATAATCCCTCAAGTAACAATCACTCGAGCTGACTTCATGCGGTGACTTTTCAGTTGAGCAGTGGCAGAAACGGGGCAACATGAGGTCAGCTCACTGATTTACATGCCACAGCTAATCTTATTTTTCAACTGAGGACAATTGTTTCGACTCGTCGATTTGGTGGGACAAATAGTTTTTGACTGGCTTTATGAACTCAATTTTTCCTTCCCAGCCTCGGCAGCATACCAAATTTGTGAGCAGCACTGCAGCAGAAAGAATGATAAAATGAAACGTGTTATCGCCACTTTGGAAAAAAGACTCAAAACGTTGTCAAAACGATGATCTGTGTAGAAATCTGAGCTAAAGATTCTGGGTGAATGTAATGAAAACCAGTTCAGGTTGAGTACCGACACCGCCTTCGTCTGCATAGTGGTATCGTGGACATAACCACCTCGTCCAAGACTGTTGTAAGCGAAGGAAATCGCTTTTTCAGATGCAGAACCACTGAAGACAAGGAAGGTTTCTGCAGATCAGCCAAGGGTCAGCTCGAACAACCTGTATAAAACTATCCAGTTTGAGTGTTATTGTTCTATTGTATTCCGGTTTTACGAATAAATCATAACACACTGCGTTTCATAATTGTACGTCTACCTTATTTTTGCAGCTGTGCAGGATGCAATAACTTAGGAATTTTCGTATAGTTGGCAATAACTACTCTATGGTACCAGTGATGTCCAAATTTGCTTCCGACAATCTTTTGAAAAAAAATTAAATAAATCTAAATGGTTTTAGCTTATAAATACAAATACTTATTTTTGAAAATATTTGTTAGTTAAATATAAATACTTAAATTTATGAATATAAAAATGAATAAATTCAAATAAAAAAGAATCGAGGTTGTGCACTTTCAATATGGCCGCATTTCAATATCACCTATGCGGATCCGCACTTACCTTATCATACATGCGTTGTTACTAAACCGGACGGCTTCGTGGGCGCCTTGGGTAAACCAAGCTTGAAGGGATAGATGATATCATCTACAGAAACGCTAAAGAAAGCAACAGGTGAGCTGGAGCTTAGTTTGAAAGTAAACGAATAAAAAATTTGTCTTTTCCAGATCTCCATTTACGTGAAGATTTAGTCGGAGAAAGGACACTACTTAAAATACAAGAATATTTCCAAAACTATCACGCAAACTAGTGCATTAAGTTGTCATGAAATCCAGAAATGCTCCATCATCAGACGCACCTATACCATGTGTGTTTCCACATCGAAGGCAGTGCTTCAGCTCGAAATCGCTCTTGAAATTTCTGTACGAGAAGATTGCTCAGAAGACGCAAATCACGATCTTGTACATAATTCCCCAAAAGCTCTTCCTCGAGATTCTTTTCTTCTTAAAATCTTGCGAGCTGTTCTGAGATGATGTGTTAGCTTTAACCAAGCGCGATAGAGAGCTTCTTCTATAGTCGTCACTTATGAGTCCTCACCAAACTTGAATCAATTGCTTAAAAACCCGACAGTGCAAAAACCGCAAAAAGCGGCGTTAGATCGTTAATCCTATACCATGGATAGTAATTCTGCACATTCTTGGTAGCTACGTAACTTTGATGGCTTCACAAAACAACTGTCACATGTGACTCGCTAACTAAAGGAGTGGCTCACTACGATTACTACGTGCCGAGTCTCTCTCTTCCTGCTTTCTCCGTAAACAAAGTAAGTTATCCGGTACTCTTCACTCATCCAGTTTCTGTGTGCAGGATTTCTCAGCCAATATCCCACATCTGGTCTATGATTTCCTAGCATGTCTAGAAAATCGCATTGCCCACAACAGATAGAGCTCACACAGCAATTCCAGCCACAATTACCCCTGATTACTCCCCAAAATAAGCTCAAATGTGATCGTTGCGCCAATTTGACGTGTTATTCAGCGCTGTTTTCTTACTCAACAATTTGTCAGTCTTGAGAAACAGGTTGTTACGTCACGGTGGTATTGCACAGCGGTGTATCAAAAACAGATTGTTCATCGCTCCCCTGTCGACGTGAAAAGGAAAGTCACAAACAGATTGTTCACCCGCAACATGTAGGAGTATGAATAGGTGTGGACTTTTGTTGTTATCCCTGCAGTGAAAGGCACCGGCTGCATTTCTGTTGATGTTCGGGCAGTAACTTGTCAGCCAGGACGTTCTTTATTGTTCTCTACATACTTCTTCATTCTATCCGTTACATATGAGGCTCTCTCTGGATGTCTAGTAGGATGCATGAAGCCATGAGACCTTGTTTTCTCGGAATTTTTATGAGCATTAGATGTGTTTCGTGAGCCAAACGACATGTACACAGTTTTTGCACGTCCGAGAAAAAGCGTGAGACAACTCATCTATAAAATCATATTTAGCATGCATAACAAAGCAAATTGATGGCGAACTCATCTTCATATTCGCTGAAAAGACCTCGATACATATTCTGCATACTAGACAGGAACGAAAGGGCTTGTCCTATTCTAAGAAGTCTCCACTGGGAATTGCTGATGATAGAATAATTCACCCCAGGCTCCAACGAAGCCGTACTTCCGGTCTAGTTCAAGCTGCGAAACCCACAAAGTCCGAAAACACTTTGATTAGATCCTTCTCTAAACTGCTGCTACTCATGCACTTCTTGGTAAACTAGCACTTGCAGCTCACCCATTTTCTCCAACTTTTTGTCCACTTCGAGCAATTACTTGTTTAGACATTAACTGATTTTCGATGCGTTGTTTCTGTTTTCCCTCTTCAACGTTGTTTCCGTCTTCGCCCAATTCCGACCTTTGCCAAAATGTTTTCAGCTGTCCAAAGGGGAAACGTTATTGCCGAAAATCCACCTTTAAAACCTACGAAATGCGATGTTTACGATTTTCTCCTGCACAGCGCCGCAATACACGCTGGATGTCATCGATCGAACGGGATGAAACGTTTAGGCCCCTGGCACACTTCCCGACGACAATACGGCGGGTCGAGACGAAGTGTTATCGCTTCCGTATGGGACCCGTCATTTCCCTCATGTTTTGCCTCCGGCGGTGCACACTCACATGATCTAAGACACTCCTTGCGAAATTGTCCCTCATTATTTCCTTTCATTGCGCTGTTTCTAAGGCTTTGTTTTCCTCCTTTGTTCAGCTTCTATCATTTTAAAGGACAAACTACTAGGTGTTAACAAGAGTCCTTGCGCTTTTTTCAGCTGCAGTTTTCTTCGCCAATTTGTTATCTTTTAGATATGTGACGTAGATGATTGGAAAGCGCTGTGAATACTTCACAAGAAACCCACAATGAGTCTTTCGAATCAACAGTTTATTGGAGTTTTAAGCCTACGAAATAGAGTATTGAGTCAATGGAAAACAACACAACCGACATCTCCCTCTTCTGACATTCAGTTGAAGCTAGAAGCGCCAGCAAAACTGCTCAAGCAACCTGTGCTGAATATGAAATAGACATTTGCCTTAAAATAACTGATGGCCAACGATCTTCCAAGTTCAAAGGGGATACATTTGGTCTCGGTGATATCAACCGCTTCTATCGAACAAATTTCTTATACGAAGGTATGGGGTGGTGTAGGTGGGCATCATATTTCTCAGAGCTACCATCTAAATCAGGTAGATCTACCGAAAGAATCCAATTGCATGGGTCTAGTGATCGTATCCCGTGGTAGTGTCGAGCCCCACATCATCAACATTATCGAACTGCCCCTCCAAGGACTCCTTTGATAACGCTCTTTTCTGGGTGCTTTCTGGTCCTCATTTGATACAAAGAGGAAGTGATGTTTTCTCTTGGATTGGTGTTTTTCTTCTTAAGTCCAAAAAACTAATGAATATTTCCGAGAAACCACGTGAAAGTAGGATTGCAGAGGAATGAAAGCGCTTTCGGATGGCATAGAGCAAGTTACGGAAAAAAATGACAATGAGGCGGGAAAATTCGCGAGTAAAAGAAGAGCAAGGACTTGTGTTAGCACCTAATACTTGAGCATACTTATTAGATCAGGTTGAAAAAGTGTGCATGTTTATTTGTTCTCTCAAGATTCTATTCGCTTAGTACGCATGTCATGTGCCTAAGAAATAGGCGCACTTTTGCTGCTCTTCAGAAACAAGAACTTGCCGGTTCTTGTCTTAGATTATGGGCCTTTATTACACCTCTTTTTATGTACATTTAAGAGAACAGGGGAACAAGAGGTGACAACCACTCAAAATTATGCCACAACGTCAGAGAGGGAATCATTTGCAATTTGGACGGTAATACCCTGACGCTGAGGTGAAAGGCAACACTCACGGGAACTCTCACTTTTGAAGGTCTCATCACAGTAAGCTGAACACAAAGGTTTGACACTTACCTGCGGATATACGTCGTGGACGTTGATGTCAATGTGGATTTTCTGGTGACCGCCGCGCCAACTTACGCTGCCCCGTTCACGTGCACAAGCGCATTTGATTTCTGCCTGCTGGGACTCACGTTTCAAATAGAGCATATAGATAGATCAGCTATTGTTACCGATGAATTAAATGAGCAAAAAAACCTATTGACATCGATCACAATTATTCATTTTTCTGATGGTGGTACAGATTCGGTGTTTTTTCTTCTCAAAATAGAGTCCTCTAATACTAGACTGAAAAACAGAGTATTTCATGGTTCTACTGAACTGATGGAATCAGAGGCTCTTGCAGATAGTCTGTTCTAATCTCTGACGGTGCTGTTTATTGCACATGCGCCTTTTTTCCATAAAGGATCTGAGTACACATTGTCCTTATACTTCTATTCAAACCGATGGAACGCTCCGTTCCCAGCAATGGTAGGGATTCTTCTGTTTTCATACAAATTTGTGCGATGCAAGATGTTGGGAGCGATCCTGGGCAAGAGAAGCGTTAATGGCGATGAGTCCTAAAAAAATGGAATACCCACGTACCCGGAAGAATTTGCTGGTACAGGGATCTCTATAGAATTCTTTCCACCTAAGGCTGCTGATGTGTCTGAAAAACTGGCTGCTATGTTGTATCATCTTCTTGGCCAACTATTTTCTCTCAACAGTATTTTTGCTACGCAAACTGTGAACCGCGGGTTGTGCTGGCCAACCTGTTTCGTTTTGAGAACTGAACATTTTGAGATTTTTTTCTCAAACAGTTAATGTTTCGAACATCTCGGTATTTAAATTTCTCAAATGATCAACATCTCGAGTAAGCCGATTCAGAATCCTCTAAAATTTTGCATGGAAAGGTCATTCTATTCTAAAAGCTGATCACCAATATCAGCATCATTTTGTGTGGCAGTGCCACCCTCCTGCAGAAATTGGCATTTTCACCCAATTTCCTGCAGCAATTCTATCTTATCTCCTTGAAAGCAAGTTTATACCAGATACTGTATTCGTGTACAGCACCTCAAATAACTCTACTGAGCAAAATTTGAGAGGATTTAGCGAGGTTCCATATCTACCGTATGCCCACCGTGACTCTTAAAAAAAAAGGATTATTGTACAGAATGGATATTCGTGTTCAGCGCCTCAAATAACCCCAAAATTTCGGGTAAAAATTTTGAAGTTTTGGGGTTCATTACGTGCTCTAGATTCCATTTCCTCCCGCGTCCAACCCTACCAACCCCTCACCCCTACCTCGCTGACCCACTCCCTCCTCCACCATATGCAACCTCCACTGACAGTCACCAGCCGTGTACACACATCTTTTCGGTCCTCTTGTCATCAGGTTCATAATTCTTGCACGCGCTCACACAGCCTTATGACTTATGACTCTGTTGTGTGGGCACTGTTGGGGACAAACAGAAGTTAATGCGTTGCGGTGAGAGACCTGTTTATGAGGCTGTCTATATTTTGTTTGTTCCAGTGCTCATGCAAAAATTACGTTGCGAATTGGTATTGTGTGAGTGTTGTGTTATAACTGTTTAGCTCAATTATCGTTGTGAAAACAGATACAGATAAATGTGTCTTTTACCATTTAGAGAGAACAACTTCAACGGAATGGCACCTAAGGGTCCACTGAGTATGTTTGGATCACTTACTGACTTGGATCATCCGTTTTTTTTTCTCTGACGATTACAAATCTTTTGGATGACTGAATTTTCCTATCATCTTTCTTTTTCACGCATTCCTCAAACTTAATCGAACATTTCATCGCCACCTTCACGGTTAAGGGAAGTAGCAGAAGAACGATTTGTGGTCAAAAACAATTGGAGCTGCAAATTGTACATGAACATCAATCGCCAGCGAAGCTGGGATTGAATTTTGGAACAATTCAAGGTCACCTTATGGAGAGGCCATAGAGGTGAGGAATTCTGAGACGAGGGTAGGGGAAGGGAGAACTGTCCAGCCACTCCAGTAACCTTAATTATTAACTTTTTCCTATTAAAACTCCCCCTACATTGCCTTTTTCTACAAGATTTTGGCTCGGGGTTCTAGACTAACTTCAACTTTATTCTTGGAGAAACTGCTAAAAAGTTGGATCATTTTTCTTTCGTTTTTCGTTTTCAACCCTGATAGGGCGGGTTAGGATGAGGGATGAGAGCATTGCCAACAACCAAGATCTTCGGTCTTCACGATTGGGGTTCTTAACTGCTTTTCTAGATCCAGAAGTGTGGGGAATAACTGGGTTCTTTCATCAGATTCATCGACGTGGAATCTATTATACTGACAACAAGCCTGTGCTTTACTGTTTATGTCATTCTGCACCACAGATGCTCTACTGAATGCTCTTGGGTGTGTGTCATCCTTAGGGGATATAGGGCGTTACGGGCCACTGTGATTGGCACATTCAAACAGTGTGCTAGTCACAGCAGGTTGGTAACGCCCATTTTCTCACACGATCTTCTACGTATGTGCTTCATGTACAGTTTGGACAGTGTGCGCTTTCATGACTTTTCAGTTACGGTGCTTTCACCGTTGTGATGTTTCCTGCTCTTCCACCACATGAAAATTCAGGTTTTCCTCCTCCTCCTTCCTTGATTGAGACCCGAGGGTCTGAAGATGTAGACAAAGTCGTATGTAGGTTACTGATTAATCCTCTTGTTGAACAATCCATAAAAGATTACCCTCAGAGTCTACACGAATACCTTTGAGATTACTCATACAGATCAGCTAGAGCTAAATCTGCTCGAATAACCGTCCAGCGCCCTTCAGAAAATCGCACACTAGATTGGGCTAAAATGAAAATTTTGCTGGATCCAAAAATCAAACAAAGCAGCGGGCAATACGTGCAAATGGCAATTCCAAAATAGTATTTATGAAGTGAAAAGGTCATGTAAACGTATATGAATGTTATCATATAAACATGTTTTTATAAACACGTTAGTACACACGTGAAAAAATTTGTTGTGCAAATGACTGCAATTTCTACATTATTTTTTCTCTTCTATCGCACAATAGACCTGGATGAATAGAGTGAAAATAGAAAGTGAGTGCACGGCCATTTTGCAAATTCGAACCAGAGTTTAAAAATATATTTATTTCCCTATTATGTCCCTTTCACAAAGATAGAGGTGGTAGGACTCAGTAAAATCTGAACTTTATTCATTAAAGTAATGGTAGTTGTTATCATGTAGAGTATGTAAACCACCTCTTCTGCGTTCTCATACAGGGAACCAGTGAGATTCAAGGGCTTACTATTAATACAGATGTTGTAGCGCACTTGCAATACACACAATCTCAGTCACTGTGTACCGTTTCCCTTTTCAGTGGCTCGGTTTTCAATGGCTGTACTGCAAAACCAACCTATGTGCCCAATCAAGCCATTTTCATTCCTTCGTAAATAACCTGTCACTCATGAAAATCCAGAAGAATGTCTGGAAGCAGTAAATTCCCTATCTTGCCTTGAAATGGCCATGCATGTCAGGGATGAGCGGAATGCCGGCTTCCGAATTTTGGAAATTCCTCAGTTTTGGCGTTATGCGAGGTTCTGACTTTTAGATTTCCTAAAGCTTGACAGTAGGTGAGTTATTCCAACTCGTACATGCTGGTTTTATCTCTCCAAACCTTGCCAGACTTCGAACTTCCTCCAGCTTCCGACTTCCGATTTTCGATCTCACGTATTACTCCCGCTCATCCCTGGTTCACACACAGATTCTCAGGGGTAGTATTTTTTCGTTTAGCTTCTCCTGGGGATTCTTTGACTTTTCTTTCAGAGTCACTTACGTCACTCACTGTCGCGTGACAGTAAATCCCACAAATGACTTATAAACTCAATAGTTAGACGTCTACGTCTTCTTCTCTCATGTTATCTATATTTCTGCGCAAAAAAAAGAAAGAATTTTCGAAGATTTATAGCTAGGTACGTGATAGCTCGCTATGGCTCGATATGTCGCTCAACATTTCCCAAAGAAATGATGGGAATCAGCCTTCGCTATCCAATCATTGAAATAATCATTACCACTGCATCCTGCTACTATATGTACATTACCGTTTGTTTTTGTGCCAATATTGTTGTTGCTGAAATTGATGCTCCTGCATTTTTTCACGACTGCAAGTAGGAGCTGGTAACGACGGCTCAACCCTTGCCAACTCAGAAGCCAAGAGCCAAATCAGATGAGATTTCTATCACGTAGAGCGATTGGATTACTCGTACATGTACGCTGTAACGTGATAAACAGTAAGAATACATACGCCTATTACCCAGGTTGAGCTATATTTTGAGCCCCCCCCCCCAGAATGGGTCGCCAAATCTTTGAAATTACTTAACAATACAAATAAAAACTTTGTATTGGTTTATTTGTTTATTTTCATTATCTTGATTGTTCATTTTTGTTATTTTTGAAATAATTTTTATTAACTATTTGTTATTATAAAGAATATTTTTATTAATTCTATTTTCCATCTGGGTCCCCAAAGCAGCGGAGACCCCACTTTTTTTCTGTGCCCCCCTCCCATACCGGCCACTTTCTGCTTCCGGCAGTGTTTGACCTATATTTGTTTTGTGCATATATGTATTTTTCAATCTAAACACTAATTTTTTTGTAGTCTGTCTGAGTTTCTCACAGATCCTTGCCTACATTTGCACCAGTCGATACACTTTTGTGCACAGACTGTAAATGCGACTGCTATGTCACTGTATTGTATTCCACCGTTGCTTTTCAAAATCTGTGATGACTACTATAGAGTTTTTGGCACCCATAGACAAATCACATTGAGCTGCCTCTAGTAAGCATACAGATATAGCAGGGTTTTGCCATTTTATTGCATTTGTAATATTTTTTTTACATCTCAAATTATTGTCGTCATAAGCGAAGCGCTTGGTAGCATTTCCTTTAAATTGTTGGAATTTGCAAGCACATACAAATTTCTTCACTGTGTGGTCCACATATCTTTCCTTTAGATTGCATTCATATGGTTTCCTTTAATTAACTGTGTAGAGGTTATCTCCGGTTTTGTTACATAGTTTTAGGTGAATTCTTTGTTTCACGTCACAAATATATGTACTCGATGATGGTTATTGTAAAGCAGTTCACTAGTTGTACCAAGTTGGTAGGAAGTTCTGCGATACTTTGTATCCACTTTTCTAAAATGTAATGACTTGATTCACTCAACGAGCAAAATCTGACAATGACTTCAACTCACGAGAAACTTCACAAGCGCTGCGAAGTTGGCCTGCCGTATCGGATGACCATACCAGAATCGTCTCTCCTTCCATCTAGGGAAGACTTACTGAGAGAATTCTTCAGCGGAGAAGAGGCTAGAGAACTGTGTGTCAACCAAGCACACCAGCGCATGTGGCCTTTCCGTGATGAAGCGTATTCAAAGCCATTGAAGGCGGAACTCCATGGGTTTCAGGGTAGTAACACCACAGTAACGAGCGATAACTACTTTTGCTGACACCAGAATCTGGCCAACATCATCAACGTAGAACGCAGAAACAGGAGAAAGTTCATCTTCTACCTGGCAGTGTTCGTTTCCAGGAACAAGCCAGTGTAAGGCTAAGGATAAGAGTTCTGTCCTATCCAGCATATTGACTAAACCTAGATTTTTCTAGGAATCACCTCCATATGACATCGAACGGTCGCCTGCTACAAACAGTTCGATCATCATCAACTCAGAACCGAGAGGTACAAAATCTCCAGAATGTAGCCATAAGAAAAATGAGAAGAACGGAGAAACATCCTCATGGATGTCCATAGGTTATAGATAGCGGATTGAGTAGAGAACTCCAATGTTAGACCAGTATAGGAGTGTTTATACTTTTTCGCGAAACGATGGCATCGCGGCGACGGCCACACCACGCGCGACGCGACGGGTCGCGAAGCCGTTGCGTCGTGCCGTCGCGTCATGCTGAGCGTCGCAAGTCATACACAAGATGTTCGCCATCACTGCACCACTGCCATCACCATTTCTGTCCGCGTTATCATCATGTGCTGGTTTTAGCCCGATAACATGAAAAAAACCCACAAATCTACCGTCACCTCCAGCTCAGAATGTAGCAAAATCATCGCGTCGCGTCTGCTAGCAGGCGCGACGCGAATTCGTCCCATCGCGTCGTTTTTCAAGAAAAAGTATAAACAGAGCGCGACGGGAAACGCCAACTACCACATCGCGACCATTGTTTGCACATGCATCCACTCGGGACCCATCGCATTTGAACAGTTTGCTGGGACGCGACGACCGCGTCGCGCCGAAGTATAAACACTCCTTATGTTACAAGTGTCGCAGAACTTTTCATCCAAGTGTCGCAGAACTTTTCAACCAATTCGATACCAGATGGTTAGTGTAGTTGTGGTGAACTGTAAGTTCAAAGTTATTTAAATTGCAAGTCATTGTTGCAAGTACTAGATGGTTGCATAGGCAAGAACATATGTCATTGTTACCGATTTTTTCTATTCTGCACGAACTCGAACCTCGCGTTTGTGGCCAGTGCAAGCCCTGCTCCTCCCAACTTCTGAGAATTTATTTGTTCACTTATTTATCTCCGTTCAAGATGCACATAGAGGATGGACAAAATTTCCAAGGTTGCTTTGTAAAAAATAAAATTGTTGTCAATTTATAATTTTCGACTGCTTTTTCTAATGTTCTGAATTTGAAGCTTTTCCAACAGCTTTAGCCAAAGCCACATCCTATTTTGCTGCTCTCCCTCCTCCTCATTATTGTGAAGTACCTGTGAAATCATTGTTAGTGGTAAAATACATCGTTTAAATAGATTTATATAGGAGGATCCGCACACCCACCACTTGAGCGGAACGGAAGAAACGTGCCCGTGTACGTGCCATTAATCGAATTGTATAGCGAACCTTCACGATTGCTTACTGTTTGTATCGGTACGCTCGCGTCGTGCCACAACGACATAATGTCCGTGTTTGGGGTATGCGCGAGACAGAACCAGTTTTCTTCCTCCACCTGGGCTCCTCTTCCCGTACAATGCTTTATCGATCCTTGCCAACGACTGTCGCGTGTGCTGTGTTTGCTTTCATTCCATAGCTTTGTTTTAATAAAACAACTCGCATACCGGGCCAACGCTATTATTTCGGCTTTCTCTTGGGTTTGATCTGGAGCAGGCGTAGTGATTACTCACGCGTGTAGGTCTAATTGTTCCATATTTTCACTTATACACTTGAGGCTTTGATTTCTTATACTGCTATGGGAGGATCTGGCGTTATTTTTTTTTCATTAGATTTGGCATGTACTGTTTAGATTCGTCATGGATATGGAATGTCATATTTCTATTCTTCCTGGCAGTACCCCACATGTAACTTGCGATATCTGCCAAATTTCTACAGAGAATTCAAAGATGTTTTGATGTTTTTTTAGTTCATCTTTGTTTTGCCCCGTTCCACCTTCCTATTCAAACAGTTGTGTGGCTGAAATCGTGCATTCTTTTGATGTCGTGTGAGTCGCGTTTAGAACAATACCTGTCTTCTCCTGTCTTGATGTCTGAGCGGCACGCTGCTTGCTGAGTGCGCAAGAGGACACGCCCATTTCTCTTCCCCTCACGCTTCCGATTAAGTATTCTTGATTTCGATCAAAACAACGCCCTTTCCCCTTTTTCAATGGTGACACAATTGCACACGACTTGATTTTGCTGTAGAATTCGCTGTTTCCGGAGGAAAATAGGCGATTTTAACTGGATGGTCGAGTAAATGTTGCGAAAAATTCGATGGGCTCAAGGGGGTGCTCGACAATTTCCTGGATTTTCTGGATTTCTTGACTCTGCAGTGAAGTCTCGTCATTTGAATAAGAAAACATAGCCATCAAAGCGACCTCTGCGAAAAATACTTATCAAACGAAGCTGGAAAATTTTGTTTCGTCGGCTGTTTTGCCCAGTTGTCAGAGGTCATTCGTTCTACTATGACGAGCTCCGTCTGTCAATGGGCCCTCTACTCCCTCAGGTCTGATTTCTTGTCGAACCAACAAGCACCACAGGTCATCTTCTCCGGATTATTGCCGCTAGGAAGCAATCACCATGAAATCACTCATAAGCAAACACGGCCACCTCCCCCGAGATTGTGCGTCATATGCCATGGAACACACATGCCTATTTCTCGAATGTTTTCCGACCCTTTCCAGCGTTCTTTCATTCAATTCACATGGCAACAACGAGTTTGGAAGGTTATTTCTGTGCTCCTTGCGCGGCGATGAACGTGTACATGTTCTCCTGTAGCGGTAAGAAAGGCCCGTCGATGTGTGACTCACTATGTCAAGTGTTGACGATGCGGCGACGTTGTTTGTGAGTGTGACCGACCGTTCATAGGTTTCCGTGAAACGACCAAGTTCTCCTCTTTACAATTTTCCGTCGGCGGCCGCTCCATTTCTCTAGTTTAGCATCGAATTTATAATAGTTTGTGTAGTAAGTTGGCTTTCTTAATTTTGAAGAATGAGTCTGAATTCAGCGTCATTTTTCGTTTGATCGGCTAGATTCAAGCATATTCCTGAACTTGGGTGGGTGAGCTATTTTTCCATTGGGTGGGGGTCTTTTAGATAAATCTTTCCACTACCGGATAAACCACTACATCACCGGATAAAATACTACGTTTCCGGATAAACACCACACGGCTGAATAAACCGCTACGTTTCGGAAAATCATTTTACTTGACTATCTCGCTCAAAAACCTAAAAAGAGCATCGGTCTGTAGAAGAAATGACTTGGACATCTAGCATATATTGTTTCCTAAGAATATGAGATGCCTTATGGAAATATGCAAGGAGAAATTTTCCACTGAATTCTCTATAATGGTCAGAAATAATATCTTTCAAAATCTGGGGTCGTGTAAGATCGGCATTAAAAATTTAAAAATGACTGTTTCAATCCTTACCAAAATTCAGATGGACAGACCCACCACGGATCTGTTTATCCGAGAATTTCGGAGACCAAATTGACCTCTTGACCCTTGTAGGTGTGGAGAGGCGGCATTCTTTAACGGGCCCCCTGGACAACACACCCCCTGAACTTTTGTTGGATGTATGTCTAGCTGTTTAGTATAATCAGTAATAACTGGTCTTTTTTTCAAATCTCATCGGACAATTAGACACTAGAATCTCTTGCTGCTATGCATTTCGACTTTTTTCCCTAGCTCTCCTTTTAGTCCCCTTTCTTTCGTTCAGTTAACCGTTCTCTCTCCAATGATCCACGCTATTACTTGCCATTTCTTCTACGTAGTACATATAAGTGTGTGTTCATTCACTTGAATTCATGTACCATGCGCCTCTTGCCGGGATGTCCAGAGTGGTTGAAGTATGGCGACGAAATTACAAACATATGTTTCGCCAAAAATATTTTCCGAAAGGGCTTAAAGTAACTATCTAAGTAAAATAAAACTCTCGAAGCTCGGTATGGTTCTGATGTATTTTAGTAGGTGAGAAGGGAGCGATCTTTTGGCTCAATGAATCTCGGAAATCATTCTGGACATTACGACGCAAGACCTGCAATCTTACTAAACAATAAACATGTGAAAAATTATCACTCTGCTGAACTTCGTCATATTATAGTGAAATCGTCCACCTGCTTTTAGATAGAGTCTTGACTCATTTTTCCTTTTAAGATATTTACGCTGTGTGAACCAACCAATACTGGTTGTTTACGGTTTCGTGAGCAATCCCAGTGTGAGTAGAAAGCCCTTCTCAGGTGCTTCTCTGATTTTGCTCACCGCCCGTGCTCAGACATCAAAGAATTGAGCAGAAGAAGAGCCTTTCTAGTGACCAAAAACCGCCCTAAGCTACACATATGGAGCTCCTACACGATGCTCTTGCACCGTCTTGCCGCAAAACTTCAAGAGTAATGTGCGCCTAACGTTCTTGGTCTTTCACCTCTCCATTTTCTCCTCCTGGGCTCGTGGGACTTCTACATGTTGGGACGTTTTACAAAAAGTAGAGTCGTAAACCCTGTCTTCGGTGGATGAGCACGAAATAAAAACCGACGTTCTTTCGCTTTAAGTGGCACGTCCTTATGTTGCTAGTTTATTTGCAGCGCACATGAGCCTCATAAGAAAGGTGTTTCTCATAAGTTGATTAGTAATGAAATCGAAGATGTAAGAGATGTTTTAGCCTTCATCTTTGAATTCTGCTCATCTGTCCTCGAAACCAGCTTAGAGTTCAAGTATTGTAGCCACAAGTATGTATGCGTCCTCATCGCTGTCAAGTTAAAAATTGTCTACAGATTGTGAAATATTCTTTCCATTAGGTGTGAGAAGTCCTCCTGAACCTGCCTCTCACTTTTTCTGCTGATCTTCACGTTTGGCATCGGAAATTCTATGTTGAAACGTAGGAAATTGGCATTCACTTGGCTCACTCAGGCGATGAGTCACCTGGTGACAGACAAACCACATATTTCACAATAGTCTTCTTTGTTTTAACCCAAGGTATCGTAGGCGAACATTCTTTAGTTGGAAGGTGACCGCTCGGTGTTATTTCGATACAGATGGACTTTGTTCTATCCGGAACGAAATAAATCTTTTATACATTCAATTCTTCAATAAACTCTTCCTAGTGAGTTTTTCTCGGTAGGGAGAGTTTATTGAAGAAAGAGGCTAGCCGTCCTATATAGGCCTCGGTCGGTGTACTTGTAAACAAACAGCGAACAAGTTCCATCAGGATCGAAATAACGCCGAGCGGTCAGCGTTCAACTAAAGAGTGTTCGCTTATGTTACACCTTACCTTGGCTTACAACAATTGGATGAAGAAGAATATACGCAAGTATGCCAGTTGGTCACGTTGAAGTCTGGGTTTGTTTTCTTGAAGATTTTGCTTGAGTATCAGAATATCGAAGGCTTCAGGTACATACAGGGGACTCCAAACGGTCGCAGACAGGGGCGGGACCTCGGCGCCGCTCGCTTGGGCAGAGGCATGAGCGCTCACCATGTGGCTCTGGTTTCTCTGCTCTCCAGAGCGCTCGTGTCTCTGCCCAGGCGAGCGGCGCCGAGGCCGCGCCCCTGTCTGCGACCGTTTGGAGTTCCCTATACGTTGTACTTTTGCTGGATTCATGCTGAGCAGCAAAAATGAAGTATGTAGGTGCGGTTGGATGACTGGCATAACGCTCCAAACACGGCGCAATTTGCAGCGGTGTCTACAACGGATAGTCTGGGCATTTCCAGAAGCTATCGTGAGTTTCCCAAGTAAGTCGCGAGCGATTCCCTGAGTTATGTACATAGATTGTCAGTAGCATAGGTGCTTTGTGGTGCAAAATCCGCTCGATCGCATAAGCAAAAATCGCATAAGCTCCACACCCTTTTGAATACTGATTATCAATTCGAAAACACAGTGAATCTTGAAGCCAGAAGCCAGCCTTTGTTTGGCTATGATTAAAAAGTGGACATGGCTGTACAAGGTTTGCGCGAACTCGTTCTCTCTCGGAAACTGTGACCCAGAGTCACACTACCACTTCCCACGCAGTGCTTACTAAATGAAAAACGCCTTAAAGGCAACATAAGTGCTAATTTTCGTTCGTGTTCACATTCGTGTTCGAGTTATTAACGGATTCCGATCCTTTGCTATATGTTGATGACGACGATGTCCATAAAATGTCCGAAAATGGCCTCTGAATCCGTTTTTCGGGAGCTGCGGTGGACAAGCAGCACAACTAGGAGCGATATCCCTTCCAGCTCCTAGGAGCAGTCACTTCAACCCTACCAAAGACGGGGTTTTCGTCGCTTCTGTGACTTTTAATGTACATTTTTGGAATCAGCCTCTCAAGGAGATCAAGAATTTGTTGATATCACCAGCATGAAAAACGAGGTGGGACAGTGCTTTTAAAGCGCACATTGCTGAGATAGATATGACCTTTTGTTGGCAAGGCGGAGTACATAACGGCCTATAGCTCAAAACAAGACCTAAGGGTACAGTGGAACTTTAAATGCAAGTGCATAAATGAAGAGAAACAAGATGAAATGCGAACGACGCGTACGTTCTGCTAATGGAATACGTGCTTCCCCCACTATTGCTGAATGGTAGGCACGTGACTGATTATATACTAGGCTGTGATGATATGTGTTCTTATTCTAATTAAGCATGAGCTTTCTGCATTGGGCATCCTGTTGAAATCTTACTTATTATCGCTCTTCCAAGCCTAAGAATAACGACGACAAAAAAGTCTTTGACGGTAATCATGGTGTCTACTCACTTTTTTTCCTTGCTGGTTAATTGTTGAAATAGAACTAAATCTTCTATTGTGCCAAATAAGATGTTAACCATAATTCTCATTAACTATCAAAGCAACCTATTTTTATTAGGCTAATTATGGGCTTTGTTCGTTATTAGCAGGCCAGTTTCGGTTTTGTTAATTGTCATGAGAACTAAGTGTTTCATGATTTTCTATGTTTCAGAAATGCATTCATGGCTGTTATATCACCACATTCCTAGTTATCTGTTTGCCTACGGATCTTACTCTACCAGTTTCTACTTTACTAGTTAGTTTACTTGAGTAAGAATGTAGTAAAAACAGTAAGGAGTCAATGAGATCAAGAATATGTTGCAGGTATTCCACACTGGCCTTTTGATCACTTCTATCAGATGATCAATCGGCAGTCGTTCAATGATTCCTTTTTTGATCTCCCATGCTTTGTATTCGAATCATTCGAAGATTCGATGATTGTAAAAATCTCCTTTACCACTATTCCAGCTGTTCAGGCATCTAAAAAGAAGAATTTCTTCAACCTCCTCGAATAAGTCGAAATAAATCAGAGAAGTGCATGCATTATCGTTCGTATTGATCGTATTGGTCAGAAGGTCAAATATTTTCGTGATCGCGCAAACAACGACATGGCGGTCGGCAATGTCACGGCCACCCAAGTTGTCGGCGTTGGTGGTCGCCTCCCAAATATTAGCTTTCATTTCATATTTCTTGCTTTTCTTTCGTTTTTTTTCTCATCTTTCCTATAAATTTTCGAATTATATCGTCCATTTCTTTCCTCAGCACTCATTAGTGTCCTTATCACGAATTTTTGCAATGTAGTGTTAGAAGAGGCTATCAGTTCTGTCCATCAGCTGTTCTTCGGTCTGTTTTTTTCCCTTGAAAGAAAAACGTCCTCTGGATGCGTAAAACAAAAGCAGGAGAGAGGGATTTTCTTTCCACAGCAGATGCTTTAGTTTTTGATGAGAAAAAGAGGTGGGATTTTGAAAATGAGTTCAATTCATTGGTCGAACTCACTTCATAATTGTTTTCCATTACATTAACGCAGTTATTGGGGAAAGAACTATTATTTCCACATAATTATCCTCTTTTTCACCTGGGGGGACCAGTACTGCAACGTGAGGCAATTAGCCGTAATTGCTGCACACAACTGTGATTCTGGTCAGATAGGTTGCCGCTGCATTACCGCACACGGTATTTTTTATTCGGCTTTATTGATGGTAAGCGGATTATGCATACAGGAT
The DNA here is from genome assembly GCA_000816745.1 of Ancylostoma duodenale. Taxonomy (NCBI): domain Eukaryota; kingdom Metazoa; phylum Nematoda; class Chromadorea; order Rhabditida; family Ancylostomatidae; genus Ancylostoma; species Ancylostoma duodenale. Next base: position 50,342 of record KN726166.1, read on the forward strand.
CAGCGGGAAAAACGAGCGATTGATGAGACGTAACATTTTGAATTACGCCGCTGCATAACGTGGATCGCCAAAATAACAAATGCGAAATCAGGGAAAGGTGTAATAGTCGATGCACGAGGGAGACACAGCTCACTCACCGCCTGCAACTGATCATCCATCATTCCTCGGGTAGTGAAATGCTGCTGGTTTTAGCACTTTGCTTCAATGCCGCACCTGATTTCGTGCCATGCTAGTTCTTGTGTCACCACGTAATGTACGGCGTAGCCGAAATCTCGTGGCACACCTGGTGATGTCGAGTAATTCGTGTTACAACCAGGCGTCGTGATCGCTACGCGTGCTCTGGCACGGATCTGTGCCGGCCGGGCACAATCGTTGCTTGTGAGATGTTGCGCTATTCTGTGAAGAGCGGTTGAATAGCCTCGTCCTAGGGAAGGTGTGTGACCGTTCATGTTTCACGTTTCCATCCAAGCAATCCATTTTAGGATGTGTTTTCCCAATTGGACATACAATTTCAACAAAATCCCGACTAACATTTCGGGTATTTTCTTGAGCTCGAGAAGAATGCAAACTCACAGAGATGTTTGTCATCGGCGCTGTTTTCCTTCACCTTCTGGAGATTTTTCCATAAACTTTCTTCTTTCGTTCATAAGATGGCTATGTTCCTCCATTTAGTGTTAACGAGAAATTCACACCTTGCTCCTTTGGAAACCTCATTTCTAATCTCTTGCCCCATTCCATCCATTTCCAACTTCCTTTGGACACTTCAGTATACGTTTGAAATTTTGGTCCACCTTCCTGAAAATTTGGTCCATCCATCCACTCATCTGTATATACGGCCTGACTTGGAGTACATACGTACTGGTTCCTCGATCCCGAGAACAAATTCCTCCTTCCAGAATGCCCAATCGAATAATGCCAAATCGAATAAACCCATTAGAAGTTCCACATCAACCAAACGTCAACTGCTATTTTTTTCTTTTTCTTTTCTGTGAATATTGAATGCTGCTCTAACGTGTTCGCTATTGTGAGGAGTGTGGTAGAAAGTTGTTGTTATAGTCCACTGTTCATACCACTTTAACCGCAACATTTACAACACATGGCACAACTTCTCCATTTTCTTATCATTAGGAGTGTGGAAAGTTATGTTATTGAAAGAAGAAAATTTTTCTTAATAAAAGAATGTTGTCGTATTTGCCCATTTCGTTCCCTAATCCATATACGGGTAGATAGGTCTAGTAAGTAATAAGGTCCTCCCGGGAACTCGTCAGTATGGCGAGGAGGACGTTATTTTCTATTGTTGTTATGTTCATGTGATTCATATAATAGAACCAAAAAGTGTATACTCAGAGAAAAACATGATGATAGAAACCATGAAAACTTTCTAGGTTCCTTTACAAAGATTTTGGTGTTTGATGTAATAATGAGCCATATAGGCAAAGTCTGTCGATCTCACGATATTACTTGTAAATTATGAACTCTTTAGGATATAAAGATGTGTGAGCTGCACTCGAATAAGTTGAAACTTCAATGTTCGGAGACAGGACAGCAGTACATTTTTGGGGGGGAAGATAAGGATAGGGGCTTTCCTTTTTTTTCGAACACATGCTCGAGTTTTTAGGCCACTTTCTGAACCATCAAATTGAATAAATCATTTAGCTGCTATTCGCTTTTAGATTCTTTTAGGTTCGGCAAAAATTTATCTTCACTTTTTTCCATCCAAATTCTGCCATATTCACTATGGTATTCTTCCGAAGTCATACGCAGCGAAATATCTACCGTTTACAATACAATCTCATTTTGCTTGTTCAGAAGATCAGATCAGAAAAAGGTCAGAGATGCAGAAAATGGTGTAAGATCTAGACAGAAAATTAAATAGGAAATATTTTGTGTGAGGACACTAGAGGGAATCACTTCACTTCAACGTCCCAAAGAACCACACGTCAGCGTGATGTTTGGTCTCTGTTGTGACACCGCCCGGGTAAGGGCGACGGCAGGTTCAAGCCGTAGCTGCAAACAGGTCATTTGATGAAGTCACGCATCGCTAGAAAATGGGAGAGAATACGCCCTGCGCTTCTGTTGCTTCGTATGCTGTACGCTCCGTTTGACTCGTTGTTATGGAGAATCGAGTCGTTGTCAATGACGAAAACAAGCATATGAATGAGGGAGCTACAAAAATGCTTGAGAATGGTAGTTTCGATTTTACATCTTTATTGATAATGGCTTTTTCGCACACGTTCCTGGTGGGATGGAAGCCCTCAACATGGCACCGGGCATAGAATGAAGGTAGATTATTATTCTGTTGCATTTAAAGTGCATCGGTTGTATTTAAAAATCGATTTAGAGTCTTTGTTTCCCTGGCTAATGAAGTAGTTATATGTAGTTCTGTATCTGCATACCATAAAGACCTACAATTTCATGTCGTCTGGAGAAGAAAACTCCGTTTTTGCAGTGCATTACGATTAAAAACATTATAATAATATTATTATACTAATAACATTATAATAACAATATCAAATTACCATTATGTTAGTACGCGTAGCTATGTCTAAATGCTTGAATAGGGTGGATATCTAAATAATGAGAGGAGATCGCCCGCTGTTGAACCATTTCGAATACCTGATATCATGTTGTATCATAGCCAAAACAAAATCTAAGGTGCATTCATAAAAACACTATTCAGTAGATCCTGTTGACAAGCTTCTTGCTTCAAAACTTGCCTTTTCTTATTGAAAACGACTTCTTCTGAATTCACATGGGGTTATGGATGTATCTCAATTCGAGCAGTCCCTTCCTTGATTCCCATTCTTCGTTATTCCTCAGAAGTACGACGTATTTTTTACTTCGTTAATCCTGTAGGATCTTGTTCGGTGGAATTCGCATATTTATGTGTTGAAGGCAACTCTATTTCCATCATGATCTAGAAAATCAGAACGAGAAATTGTGAATCAATTCTCTTAAATTATAAGCGTTTGTATAACTACTTTGATTACCTTTATGCACCGCAGACGTGTTTGTTTACACCACTGTTCGATTTGTTTTCCGCTGTGTTGTTTTTGTAGCAATTATCCTCACTTAATTAGCTACTAAGAGTCGAGCAATACTGAAGAGATTCCAGATTACACACAGACACGGAAAACATCATTCTTGAGTTTATTGATTGTCTTCGTGATTACACTTCATTTTGTTGCTATGACCGCGGATTGTTGACTCAATTGTACTACTCGTTGTGATTTATTTGAACTCGATGATTTCCTGAAAAGTACAACATTTCTCCAGAGCACAATGGCGATAGAAATGCAACAAATTATTGAGCTTATTCTGTGTATTTTCCTGCCGGTGAGTTTTTTTTCTTCCCCTTTTTCGATAGGTACAGTAGTGCAGACTTCAATTTATAATGTGATACTCTTTGAATTTCAGCCTTTGGCCATCTTCATCCATGGCTCTGACTGCAATATCCACGTGGCTGTGAATATCATTCTGTGCTTTTTCTTCTACTTGCCTGCCATTATCCACGCCCTCTGGTACTGCTTCTTCCGCGGATGAAGAAAAACATGTTATTGTATTGGCAACAACCATATGAATACCCTGAACCTAAGCTCATTACATAAAGTGATCAAATTATTCATGGATTTGTAAACATCAGCCAGAGTTACCTGCCAAAATATCGCCTAGTGTTTATGTGTTCCGTGTTGAAGTTTAATAAATGATCGAATTTTATGGATACATTTCGTGAATGTGAGAGATTTTCTATGGGGGTTTTCCTGAAGCTTTCGTCACTTGTGAGGAAATGTTGCTATATTATCTTTTAGCAAATGTTCGATGACAAAGAACTGCTTTGTTTTGAGAAAAAAGCGGAATTTAAATGCTAGAGAATCTTTCTCGTAGGCATTTTTCAGTGAATTTTTTCCTGAGGATGTCTTGTTGACAAACATTTTGAATGTTTCATAGATATAGAGAACCGTGTTGCAACCGCTTCTACTCAAAACACTCAAAATAGCATGAGCAGCATTAGCGAGTATTGATGGAAAATTCATTTGCTTGTCTGATTTCTGTTATGGTTGCACAGCTGTAGAGGGTTTTTTTAGCATTGTTATAATGACACACTGACACTCGATGTACAGTGATGCTCAACATTATTAGCATATTACAGTGGATCAATGTCAACCGTTCCATACGTGGCGAAATGTCTTGGAATAACGTCTCAGCAAAATGATACGTCCTGAGAGGAGTGCTAAAACATAATTTAGTTCGGAATTCTGTTCTGCTACTCTCGATTTCGAACATTCCAGTCTTCGATATCGGCCTATTCTTTGCACTAAAGGGGTAGACATTAAAATTGTTCGAAATAGCCCATGTCCAAAGTGATGTGTAACTCGTAGGCACCACTCAGAAGCCACTGTCTCCCTGACTGACATTATTAAAATCCACCGTATGCGCGCGCGTTGCTGGAACCCGGCTGGCTTGGATCCCTCCTGGCGTGGAGAAAATGACTGCTTTTCGCTAGTATTCTACTATTGAAAACATATATTCTTCTACCACTCACTAGTATTCAACTGCTAGGCACTGTTTGCCTAGTTCCATCCCAGAAATACTGAAATGAAAAAGATTTTACCAAAACTTTGCGTATTTGATGCGCTGATCACGAAAATCATATTCATTTTGTACCATGAGGTCATTTTGTAAGGTTACGGTAGGGTCGCTGTTAAGAAGAGAACGACGATGATAATTTTGTAAAGGAATAGATAGTGCATGATAATGTCAAGACCCACTGTTTCAAAGGATTTTCTGAGATGTCGTTTCTACCGTATTGCAATAGCAACCCTACAAATACGGAGCTGCGGTTCAAAAAGAGTAGGATTTTCGAGATCTGCGCATCAAATACCTCCCTTAGCCAAAAAATGGTCGAAAACAGTGACCGAAGATCTTTGAGGCAGAACTAGTCGTAATGTGCATAGCAGTTGAAAACTAGTCAGTGGTAGAAGAATACTGAGTGGTAGAAGAATACAAGGGTGAAATAATAGAATTCTAAGTGAAAAGCAGTCATTTTTTCCACGCCAGGAGGGATCCAAGCCAGCCGGGTTCCAGCAGCGCGCGCGCATACTGTGGATTTTAATAATGTCAGTCAGGGAGACAGTGGCTGCTGCACCACTCACGGAAACTTGAGCATTTTGTATTTGAGAGGCTTCCAGCGTTTTCTTGGACTTTGGACTCGCGAAATCCACGTCCATGGTATCATTCTTCGATGTTTTTAGTGTTCAAACAACTACGTTTGTGGATCCGCTATCTAGATGTCACGAGCGCTTGCGCAAGTAACGGATCCTGCGTTAACCGGAGCGTTGGTGATCCTAAACGTCTTGCCAACGGGTCATGGCCATTGCTGGGTATTTCTCCACAACTATATGACGACTGTTTGTGTTTATCTCGCAATCCTCAGAACTAAAAATTTCCATGAGTACTGCATTCAAGTCCCACATTTATCCTGTACGTACTGTTCGGGTTCTGCAATTGCGCACAGCACATCGACTGACTGCAGTTTTCGAAATCGACCGTGTTGAACTGCAGAAATAGCTGTTTTTTTTTTTTTGCAGAATATTTCTTGACAGATGTCGGCCATGAATTAGGGAGCAAAGCTGGTGGTAAATGCATGTTTGGAGAGAAGCTTGACAAATTAGGTTCCACCCATTTCACTGAATGCCCAGTGCGTATCACTCCATTTAGACCGGGAAAGGTTAAAAGGTTTTACAGAGCCTATTACCGCTAAGGTCTGTACTGCGATTGCGTCTGAGGAACAGTTCGATCGAGAAGTGAATTGTATCAGTATCCTGCTTATGTAGCTCACGTATTGTGCACAATAGGATCTCAGTTCTGGAATGTTATTCACCATTCCTTCTTACCAAGGTATTATTTCAGAGAAAAAAAAATGTGACCAATACAGTACAGTCACGTCGCACCTGGGCTGCACCATCGACAGTAGGTATTTTCGCTAGCAATCACATTGTTCATCTGTTGTTGTAAAGGCAGGCCTCAGCTTTAGTCATACGGTTGAGTCAATATTTTAATCCATGTTCTAGCTTTACATAGCGTAGTCGTTCAGCAGTTTCATCGCTTAATACGCCTCATTAATGCTGTACTGCATGAATGACACGCCTGTATAGTGTAGATAAGTAAATAAATAAGTAAATAAATAAATAAATAAATAAATACGAGCTAGGACTTGCGTCCGATTTCTTCGTTGCAAAATTTGTAGTCTGGTAATCACTGAGTGTCGGCTCTAAGTTTGTGCACCCTATCAGTGATTTACCATTTTATTGAACATGAAGACAAAATGGACTCAACAACCATGGAAAAAGGTGTTGAAGTGCTGTTGAAAATCATTATGGAAACAACTAAATAAAGAGTTAGAGTTAGCAATCTTTCACACCGTAAGTAGTACTACTTTTACAACGGACTAGCGGTACACGCTTGGGTAGGGCTAGCAGAACGGGTGTTCGGCCATTTTAAAAGACTTGCCGTGCACTTCTGGAATATCGTGCCTCGTGTCGAGTAAAGTAGAAGATTAATATGTCAAACACGAGAATGATGTGAGACAATTCCATTAATGGGACTTTATGCACGTCAAGGTGGGTGTATGACGTGGCGGTGGATTACAGAATGTATTGCAAAAACACATTTTATAACAAGAAGCAAAAACAATGTCACAATTATTTCACTACATTGGGACCCATAAAGGCCAAAAATTATGGAAAATTTTCAGATGCCCCGTTGGGATGGATTTTCACGGATTTTTTGGGGTCTCCAATAGGTAGTAATTCATTCACGTTGCTAGCAAATGGCCGTCATCCGTTAGCTCATATCAATATAACGTATCATCCTGTACTATGGGCATTTGGGAAAAAAAGCTACATGAACTTGGCTGTAAGCTAAAGCTACAGTCCAAAAAGCTTACGCCGCCTTTGCTAATGTGCATTGATTGAAGGACTTAATGTAACCTATGCTTCAATTGAAACCTACGTCATAAGCTCCTAGGTAGTACAACGTGTATAAGAAAATAGTTGGATGAAGATAAATTTGGACGAAAACTTCTCCCTAAATCCGTCGAGACGAGAATCCCGCTCTTAGTGATTGAGTTTTAAGACAACGACAAAAATTCCTTGGATGTTTATCATCAAGTACTGTTCTCCCTAAAACTTTCGCCTCGATTTCTGTTTCTAATACATAGGAAAATACTAGGAAGTGCGGCCACATGACACGTGTCGAACCACGCTCCAATGCTAACGCGTTTTGCTGTGAACGCGCCCGACACACCCAGCGCGTTTCATTATCATGCAAGATGATGGTGGTGGTTTTGTAGTTAGGGACGCTATTGTTGGCTTTGCTGAGGCCATTCGGCAACTGCCAGTGCCTAAAGTGAACAAGGTCCGTTTAGATCGCATACATTTTCCCTTGCGAGAACAGAAAGTGCAAGACTTTTTAAGCCGTCAATTCTGCTTTGTTACTTCCGATTTTCATTCCATCTTGTTCTGTTGGAGTACAGAGTTCAAAGCAGGCTCTTCAATTTTGAACCTTCCAAGTGAAGTTTCTTAACTGTGATCGTGAGCAAATAGCCGTATCCAATCACCCCAGGCTTTTGTGTGTAGGATGTGTAGGATGTCCTGGGAATTCGCGTAATTTCCAATAAGTGCCTAACCTTACATTCGAAAACATAGTTTTGCATTTTGAATTGCGGTGTACATCTGCTACAATAATTAGGTTCTTGAAAGGTTAGGGGTGTTTTTGGTGTGCACAATTGTGTTGATGCGGTAGCTAACGCTGCAGTACAACCAGCTGGGAGCTTAAAAGTTCGCGCCATGTCGAAAAAAGGCAAGTTAAAATAGGCTCTAGCGCTTGTTGGTATGTTTGCTGCAGTGGATGGTGAAAAGCTGAAGGACCAGTGCTCCAATCTTGCTAGTAACGGGGTTCGTTTGATTGAAAGTAGTCTCATTTTTTCAGCCTCTGAAAAAGTGTAAAAAATCAGCGGCGACCACTGGTAGTGGATGAGATAAACGTTGCTACACAACGTATAAACAACTTTTATAGAGATCCATCTGAACAGACTGAACAGGCCACGGATCAGCGTCTGAGGATTGAAGCGATGAGCTGAGGATGAGGTATTGACAGGTGAATTGATGTATGCAGTGAAAGCCCCGTCCTCAACCGTTCAATTATTGGGCATCAACCTCCGGAAGTGACGTAGCAAGGCAAGGAATGGAGAAGAAACTCTACTGTTTGTTCATTTTTATGATGTTCAATGTGCTCCTTATACAAAGTCAAAGGACAAGCAATGCTGAAAACACAATACAACGTTATTCATCTAAATTAGGAAAAAAATTAGGGGAAAACAGCTAAGTTAGGAAGGACGGTGATTCAGCTAAATTAGGAAAAATGCTACAGATACAAGTACGGTACCGCTCTAATTATTTGGAAAGACGTAAACCTAAGATAGTGAATAGAGATGTCTGTCGGCACTTTCTCCACATTCTAATGCGATGACCCCCATAATCCTCTTTTTTCTAGGAAACCATTTAGTTTTTCACTCTAAGCATCGAGCGCTGATGAATGATTGAACACTGCTGCTTCGCTCCTGGACCACCTGAGTCAACTCCGCTTCGGTGTCACCATTTCTCGACTGACGGGACAGTGAACCTGATAGCGAGTGAGTACAAAATCCTTTTCATTTGATGTTGAGAGGCTGGAACTTAACCTTCCTGACGTCAACTAGACTATCTGTTCTCTTTTTCTTCGAATACTTAGTATTTATTGCACGCGTAAACCACTGACTAAATACGGAAAAACTAACAACGGCATAGCAAGCATAGGACGGACAGAAGTGACATCCAATGTCTAATGGTGTTCGTTTGCATTGAGGGGATGCAGGCATTAGAAACCCAGACGTTTCCTCGCACCTTCTTGCTTTGCCAGCCACAGTGTCCGAAGCCACCAAGCTGTTGCTCCCCATCAAAAAATAGCTAACGTTGGCTGTCACAGCAACATCGGATTGGTGTCAGTTTCATTAATTTATTACACGTGCAAAGCACTTTTGCGAAGGAGAAAAAGAAACAGATGAGTGAGCATTAGCAGAACTAATAATGGTGAACCAATCTAATTAAGAATGGAGGTAGTCCGTCAAAACATGTGCAATTCCCGCCATTTTGATGTTTCCCTACTGTCCCAAGGTAAAATCTTCTACCAGAAATCCTGCGCAGTCCTTCATCGGTCGAACCGAAAATCAGCCTGCCGCCACCGTGCCACAGCCATAATTGAAGGAAATGGCACAGACGCGCTCCCTATGCTGAATGACTATATTTGTAATGAAATTTTTTAATGAATAAATGATAATGGATCTCCTCCTCTCAGTCGTATGAGAACATGAGATGTTCGATATCATATTTCCTGTAAAGCCAGCTGGTACAGAAAAAACAACGCGGAGCCGTAATTGTTGGTAGTACACGGTACCTAGTGAACCTGACCAGCAAAATTATTCCCGTTTCTGCGACCACATAATTTCCTTAGTGGTGTGTTGGCTTTGGTAAGCGTGAGTTAAGGTGCTATTTGAAACTGTTCTGTGGATACAATGTCAACAACTTCAACACCACGACAACATTTCTTTTTAGTTTTCTTGTCACATAGCACAAATTGAAACCGACCATTTTTTTTTGTTTTCCATGCGATCTACATCGATTAAGTGGATGTTATGCAGTTAGCGGATTTTGGGAATGTAAAGCTACAGACCAGATGTGTTTAGGGATTCGCTGAAGTAAATGTGGTGCACAAAGGGATCTTCTTGGTAGTTTCATTGAAACAGATACTGATTGACATTCCCCCCTCTTCGGAACTCTGAAGGTTACATTCAGTACCGTTTGAACAGGTATGGAACCTGTTGAAACGTGCTCCAGTTGCTGTTGACGGGTCATATGTAATTGCACCGAACTCTTTTTGGACTCGAAATGAATGCGAAAAGGCAGGGGAGAATTATCTTGTGAGCATGCGCGAAAGTTTGGCGGCTCCCCCTCCCCCCTTACTGTACTAACAAAAGGCTTAAGTAAAAATTACTAATGTAAAAATTATTAATGTTATATTTAAGAACTATCGAAGGATTGTATGTGCACTAATAACCAAACTATGTATTAGTCGTGGATCAATAAATGGAATCTGTATATCCGTAGAGAAGAGGTAGCAGAAGCAGTTAATGATTAGAAGTTACGGAAATGCGCTGACTCTGACAGACATGGTTTTTTACTGATCATCGTTTACTAATTCTCTGACGTCGTTTCTGAAAACAAACGCATTTTCCATTTGCTGGCGATGTTTGTACTGTGAAGGTAATAGTAGAATGTTTGACAGAGTTTGAAATATATAGGAGTGAAATTGAAGCAAGTCTTAAGTTTACTGCCGATTTAAAAAATTGTCCCAGAATTTCCATGCGTAGCGAATTCAAAGCGACCTTGATAGGAACAAAATGTGGCTGTGATTGTTTCTACTGCGTAGTTTCTCGCATTATTTGAGCTCCTGGTATGCTTCAAGGGAGTACCGTCACTTGGCGTTATCAATTTTCATATTTATCGATTGTTTGCGGTCCGTCGCATGCGTCACTGCTACACGACCCAATCAATAAGAACGAGAATCAATATCGCTCAAGCGATGGTGTGGAACGGGGCCAACTGAGCCCCGTTACTGGAGTATTGCTGCACCCTAAAATTCACTGTACGGTTGCACTAACCACCAATCCTCTCTGACCTGTATAGGCACATACACCTTTGATGAAACGGGAAAATCCTATCAATTTGTCTATTCTACGTGGTGACGGAGCGCAAAAAAGATTAAAAACTCTCATAAGTTGTGGTTACTTCTGAGTGGAAAATAGTTTTGAAGTTGTTTTGCTTTTTTTTGGCTCCACAATCTTCCATTTCATTACTTCTCTACTTTCTCTTTTATTCTCCGAAAACGTGAGTTTAATCGTTTTTCTTCCTTTAAACGTTTTTTCAACCTCACAAAATGCGTAAAGGCAAAGGAGAATTATTCCTCCTGTAAGCTTGCCTGAATGTTTAGCGGAATGTCGAGAACACGTCGGCATAGTGAGGAGAACCGTGCTGCATACACATATTCGAAAGAGGAGCTTACTTTTGTTAATACTACTTAAGGTAGTAGTATAGTAGATTATAGTCAAATTATTAGTTACATATGTGGAAGTGTTAGAAGTTATGGAAATGCGGTGATTTTGACAGAAACTGCTTTCTACTGATGTTCATGTTTATCAACTCTCTGGGGTGGTTTTTGAGAACGAATGCATTTCACAATTTCTGGTTATGTCTGTGCTGCGAAGATAATATTAGAATTTTTGATAGAGTTTGAAATACAGTGGTTGTCGCACAGCGTCCCGGCTGCGTGACAAGAGGCACGCTGCTGCACTGTGATTGGTCGATTCATGTGCGCGTCGCGGCTGCAGCCTCCGAAAGTATGAGCTGTTTTGCGTGGATATGGACAACTTTTCTAAGTTTGAGTGAGACAGAGGACTGTTATCGGAACCCACAAACTGTGAGAAAGTGGCCACCGAATCGTGGCGGGATTGTATGTGGAAGTAAAATGGAAGTCAGTCTTAAGTTTTCTGCCGATTTAAGAAAAATATTGTGTGGCCGCGAGTGTTTTTACTGCTGTTGTTCACCACATTATTTGGGCTCCTAGTATATTCCAAGGGGAGTATAGCATTGCCGTAGCTTAGCGTTATCAATTTTCACGATTATTGATTGTTCGCGGTCCGTCACAACCGTCCCTGCGACACGATCCAATCAATAGACACGAAAGTCAATGCCGCTTAAGCGATGATGTGGCACAGCGTCGCCCGAGCGAAATTACTCAAGTATTTCCGTACCGTTAATCTCACTGTACGGTTCCCCTTAATCTCATTATACAGTGTTTGTACCAAACCTCTCCACTCTACGCATGCACTTACTCCTTTGATGAAACGGGAAAATCCAATCAGTTTTTGTTTTTTTTTTTTTTTTTTTTTTTTTTTTAGTTATTCTACCTTTTTCGTACTACGGTTTTCAATCTCATTACTCCACTGCTTTCTCTTTTATTTTCCGAGTTAGTCAAATCCAAGTACTCTTCTAAGTTTCCTCAAAGGTTCTAGAATGTTCTGTTTGAATCGGCCAAAAACGTGACATTGATTTCTCTCTTTCTCTTTCTTTAAAAACGCTTTTTCAACCTCACAAAATGAAATCAAAAAAAAGGAAATGAAAATGCTTTTGTGGTGACGGACCAAACAAGACTACATGGAAACATGGAACAATGGCATAAGTCATAAACAATGTCTGCGAAAACCAGCACATCGTCAGCACAGTAGAAGGGCGGATGGGGGTGGGGGGGGGGGTAGTTAAGTTTGGTAGTTATTTCTTCTTACTTCGTACGCTACTTTCCGTT